>JAPYYT010002488.1:0-28576 GCA_030522565.1 Ceratosolen corneri | reverse complement strand
AAAACGTCGGACGTCGACAGTCCTCGCAACAAATGTCTCACATGGTAGTCTCACAAGTGTGGGCAACAACACTCGACGGCACACCTCCTCCCTTCTGTTCTTTCTCTCTCCCCGTGCCTCCTAAGCGCTTTTCTCTCATCCTCTTCCGCTTTAAATGCACGTCTCGAGCACGAGAGCGGGCGTCGCCGGATCTCAGAAGGCTTCGACAAAGCTCGCGGGGAAGAGGCCCGTACGCCCGGTGCGTTGCTGCGTCCCCTTGTACCAGCCGTCGTCGCGCTTCTTGTGCACGTAGATAATGTCCCCAACACGCAGCTCCAGCTCGAATTCGCTGTTTGGCGGGTATGGCACGATGCAGCGAAATCTGTAGACGCGCTCCCTGCAAATCGTTAGATGGATCGTCATCATCCTCTACATCATCCTCCCGCCGCATTTCACTCAAGACCCTTGCACCTAATGCCTTTTGTTATTAATAGCTTTGCTCACGAGAAATTTGAGGCAGAGTGGACGGGCTTTGGCGCATTGGCAGGCTCGACATTATGATCTTGTATGAAAGGCGACTTTATTCATTTAGTAACATGCTGAATGTGCTGTTGGGACTTTGGGGAAAAATGTTTAATGGTGCCTGTCTCGCACAATATCACAATATAAGCTTCACTTGAAAGCTTTTGTTCTACGGGAGAGATCACAGCGAATGCTTATTCGATGATTTTATTACGTTTGATATTATAATAATGAGTAGTATCTCTGAATGAAATAGGCATAGCTCTAACAAAATAATTTACAGTCGCATAAGGAATTGTGCATTTTAGTTTAGGATAATGATCACTGTCTCCGTACTTTCTTCCCATTACATTGAACATAAATTATCTAAGCAAAGTATTGTACATATGCCTGGAAATTTCTTATCGGTTATCAACGAAATAGAAATTTATAAAATTACGTTTTAAAATAACCGCAATTCTTATATTCTTACGTTCTTATGCATCGACATGCTAACTACTTGATGTGAAATGAGATTTTCCATATTAAATGTACATTCTTAAAGAATGAAAATTCAATTATTTGCATGAACATTTTCTTTTTTTCTTTTTCTTTTCTTTTTTTTTTCAATCTAACAATTGACATACGATTATTGGCCAGTTTCAAACTATATTTCAAACAAAAATCGGAAATTAATAAATTGTAGAAACACGTTTTTATATTTAAAAGATTTATTTAATACGTTAATATTACAATCTTTTAACGCATTCCGTGTCTAATCTAAGATTAAGAAACTTAATCTAACTACACAAACTCTAATGGTGGATTTGAATTTTGAGCATTAAAATTGAATGAAAAGAATTAGTAACAATATTAGAAATTGTAATAATGTGCTTAATATTCTTTGTTACATAATCGAATGAATTTTTATGCGATCTTCCTTCATTACCGCAAATCAAAAATATAAAAATTTTAATAATAAATATATTATCAACGTGGGTATTGTAGAAACTTATATTATAAATATTCAAATATAAACGAAACACAATAGCTGTTCTAATTATACATATAAGCTTTACTAGAATTACATTATACAGAAGCCAATGTTTCCATATTCTTAAATAATTTATGTAAATTAATTTAAAAAGATCCACATTATCATTACTTACTGGACATTTAACCACTTCATTATTGGTTATTAATAAAATTTAACATGATACAATACTTATATAACAATTTCATTTAGACTTAAATTAGACTTAAATAACTGAAATATGCAATCGCTAAAGTTGATCGATCTTAAATTTCTATCAAAAATAAATTAAATTAGTTTTCTGAAAACTGATGCGATTAAATCTTTAATCGTTTACAATGATTATTTTGAAATTTCATATACAGCGTATGATGTAAATGTATCGAATAAAAATACCTTCAAATGAAAATATTCATTATTTTACAATTTTTAATGGCGTTCGATCAATTGCCGCAAAACAGAAAAAAATATTTTCAAATCCAGATATACACGATTGAAAAAATATTTCTATTAATTTAAAGATATGCTAACAATGCTATGTTGATTTAATACTCCTGTATAATTACTTTTACTGAAAGTATAAAACTGTAGATTTTCGTTTCTATTAAACGACTATACGAATGGCCAGAAATTTATTCTATATATATATATATATATATGTGTGTGTGTTATATTACTAAAATTTCACAAGAAGCTTCATACTAATTAAATTGCCGGTACACTTTATATCAATAAAGTTATGTGTGATTGCGACATTCTTATTATTCTTACCGATCTCGCGTTGATATTTGTTGTTTAACTTGTTTGCCTGTTCCCGCATCCAATGAATTACTTTTACGATGATGATTACTCATTGTACCCGTAACGTTGCAACCGGTTTCACCAGACCTGCATTTATATACATATATTTTATTTCATAAATAGCATAAAGACTTCATATGGAAGTCATAAGTATTTCATAAAAATTCAATCATTTATAAATCTTGGCTTATTTACTTGTGATGTTAATTTTGTTTTATAACAAAACTATATTAGCGATTTTTATAATGCCATATCTCTTACATAAACAAATCATATAAACAAAGCATTTGATTTGACTTATTGACAATGTATATTTATAAATAATATGTTTTAAATTAAATTTAATATATTTTTGTGAATTTGTAAATGTGATACATATATATATATATATATGTATATATATATATACATACGCGCGCGCGCGCAAACGTATATTTATAAAAAATAATATTATATAAATAATATCATAACATTGTTAAACAGTCAAATTGTAAAATAATTTTTTTACTTTAGCAAAAATTCATAAAAAAATATTTTTGATTTAACCCGGCAGCATCAAGTAATATAGATAATAAATATGTGCAACTTATTGCAATGACATATAATTTTTATTCTTAGCGAATTTCTTTATCATACGTACCGTATAAATTAAATTGTACATTCAAATTTTTATAAAAACTTCATTTACAAAAACCAATTGAAAGCTGTTCTTCAATTAAATTTTCAAACGCATGCCAATATACATTACAAATAAATATAAAATAACCAAGTTTATATTTAATTAAGCCATTTGTATTCTGTATAATGAAAAATGCGAATGTAGATGACTGTGCAAAACACTGACTTAGAATGTAACATTAATTTAGAATTTCATTTAAAAACATAAATTTGTTTTTATTACCAAATTTTCAATGCAAACATAAAATACGAAAAGCATATTGTGCATAATGTAATAATAATGACTAAACGATAAATGAATAAGTGTAATTGGGTATAAAAAAGCTCCCTTTTTTTGTTTATTTTTTTACAAATTAAAAACAGTGATACTTGAAGATAAAACATCAACTTTTAATATGAAAGCAGTAATATATTGTTAATAAAATATGCATCTCTTAACTATAAAAGGATTCAAAGGGATTATGAAGTCATCTTTTCAAAATACATTCAAAATACATTCAAAATACATGTATTTTACAAAATACATTTTGTACTGCGTGTATTGAAAGCGAATATTTGAAGAACACGATGCTGTTGAATAAATATAAAAATTTTGCAATTATTAATTTGACATTAGGAAAGTAAAGGCATGCACAAATCTTTGCTTTATAAATAAAAATTTTTAATTTAAAAATTGTCATTAATAAAATCACTACTCGTATAAATACAGCCTACGATTGAAGTTATTGTTACATAAAAATTCCAGATATTGACAATATTTCACAATAAACAAATTACAACATTAAACTAAATAAAACTCAATTGGCAATACAAAATGAACATAAAGTTGCGTACTAACAAGCAAGTATCAAAGTGAAGTCTATTTTAAACAATTTGTCATTAACGCTCCCATATCATTACTTCTTGCTTTTCTCATCCAACTCAAGACAAATCTTAAGATCTGCTGGAATTAAGAGATACGATGGATAGTAACTAACCTCTGGAGGAAGCTTGTGGGTAAGGAGGGTCTCTCTTTGTGCTTGATTCGTTGTGAGGTCGTGACATGACCTTGTCCAGGGTACATGCGATGATGATTGTTTGCAGAACCGTTAATATCCTGTGCGGCTCCCAGCTGGAGCAACTGACTTGGACACGACCCTGATCTGATTTCCCATTAAATCCGAACCCCCAGTGAAATATTAGCGTACAAATGAGTAACAATTGTTGTGTTTGGAATCTTATAATCATAATGTTTAATTTGATCCAAAGGGTATATGCAATTTTTTTTATTTCGAGACCACGTTAATGTTACGAATGCCATAAAATAACAAATAACTTTTCCTGAATCTATTAATTTTATACTTTTTAGTAGTATAAAAAAAAATACCACTTTTTTAAAAACTTTTTTAAAAACTTTAAATTATTCATCTTTATTTGTTTAAAAAGTGATTGAAAATAAATAAGCATTTCGAAAAATATTGTGCTAATGTGTGGAGACCGCAAAATTTATGACAAAAATTCAAGATCTAATTTATTGATGAAATTTTATAAATTCACCATTGTTTGTAAATGGATCTCAATGCTAATACTTATAAATAAAGATTTTTTCCATCATATATCTACCAGTGCATTATGTAAATTACCAAGTATTTTAATCTAACATCAAATTTATTAATCTTTTCAATATCTATATTCATTTTTAATATTTTAATTCCCCCCCCCCCCCACATCTCTCTTAAATCCACAACTGTACAGAAAATAGCTACGCTCTGATCAAAATTATGATTTATCATCGCTTCATTTTAGTTCATTTCGTATACTATACCTGACATACTATTAATACAAATTTACGAATACATTCATTTAGCAAAAATTGTTACTAATGATCTATGATAATGAAAACGAAATGCATATTTGACACAAATCAGATATAATCAGGCATTTGCACAAGGAACTATTGAAAATTGCTAAAGCATGCATGTTATTTAACATGGCAATTATAATATAATGACAGTTGCCATTTCTTATAATGCTTGCAAAAAAAATTATAATTATAATGCGTGGCACATGGTAAGCTATGATGATAAGCTGTGCTTGTGTAATACAACGATTTCAAGTAAAAGAAAAGTCTTACCTAACATGGATTGAATTGATCAATAAGGACTGACTTGTATTGCCATCATCGAATACTGGGTTATCCATTGAATAAGTTGACGGAGGAGGTGATTTTGACTTTTTTATACTAGTTAAACGACGCATCAGCGACACACCCTTTTCCTTTTTCTCTTTTACCTGCATAAAAAACAATATTTCATTTAATCTATTTTATTAATGGCACTGCTCAATATATTCACTTCGTGCAATAAGCTTCGTACATTCAAAAAAAAAGAAAAATCATTAAAATTAAATATTATCAAAATAATGACGAAGATCATTACGATCGGTATACTTCCTTACTTTCTCTGTGGGTTTCGATGTCGTAGCCGAAGTAGACGCAGTTAAAGAGATCGATGTTGTTTGATAAGAATTTTTATTGGAATCATTGGCGGATGTTGTCGTGGTGACTGTTGTGCCAGTAACGACAGTTACAGCTGGAGGTAGTTTACCTGGCGAATCTGTACATAAATTCCAATTGACAATTATGAAAGGCAATATAAACTTATCTATATGTTGAGCAATATTTGAGATTTTCATCCTTTACAAATAAAATTATGGCTACGTAATATTAGCAATTAACAAATGTCAACGCTATTTTAATCGTTTAATTTTCATTTTATCGTTTGAATAATTGCATTTCTGAGCTTATACAATGGTTGTTGTAAAGAACAAATTATGCTTATAAATTAGTCGATCAAAGCACTACGCAATACTTTTGGACAAAAATTTCTTATATTTTTCTCTTATGAATAATCCTACGAAGATAAGTAATTGTTTACTCACGTTAAGTACAATTATCATTATATAGGCAATATGATTATATATAATAAAAAATAGAATTAAAAGGAAAAAAAGAAGGGGATAATATTATGCGTAAGAAAATTCGTTAAGTTTACAATGAGCTTATCTCACGTAGCTCTAACAGTTAATGTAGTAATGTAGTAATGTACCAATGTAATGTGTAATTGTTAACGTAAAAAGAAAATGCTAATGTAAAGTACATTAACGAAATTCAAAATCAAAACAAATGACCAGACTAGAGGATTATTGTAAACAGGTTTATTGTATTGTTGTTTACGTTATTGTATTGTTGTTTACATTATTGTAAACAACGATTGATTTTTTTTCGAGCAGAGTAAAGTGTTTGATCAATACGTGGAACGCATCATATACTAGATGACTAATACTAAGAAAACCTGAGGTACGCAAACAAACAAATAAGGACAGCCGTTCAATGAAACGCGATGTAATGAAAATCAGTGGCATGATATGCACGTATCTTCGGCCAGCAAATTAATTAGAATTTATGTTAAAACAGTATGCAAAATACGGATCACGACTTGACGTGGCATTAGTAGCAATATAGTATTACCGTATACCGACGCGAGAAACCGGCTCTCACGTGTCAGCACTGCTGTTGTAAAATAAAAAAATTATTAAAAAAAAAAAAAGGGCCAAGGAAGTCTCATTAAAACTGCAGATAAACGGCCGACAAACCACATGATTGATATGGTGGATCTTTTCTACGCGTTTTCCTGGACATTTAGTGTCTTCTAAATACAATTTAACTATTCATTTGATACTTTTTATTACTATAAGAACCTTGAGTTCCACCTGTCGTATAATAAATCTCGAGAATTTGACGTTGAACTTCTTTGACATGTACGTTACCAAGTGTGTTATCTTAAATTTCAGCAGGCGAAAGAGCTTTAAGTTGAGTTATGAGTTTATGAATACAATGGACTTACAAAATATCGTGGATGCACCACCAGAATTGTAGCTTCGGCCAGTGGATGCGATTGGCACAGTTTGATCAGGCAATCTTGGAGGACTTTGGGCCGTACTCTGTTGCCTCTGAGGATGCCAGACGTTAGTTCCGACTGTTTCGGGACTTAAAGCGCGAGGTGGCAATTCGGGAGGCGGTAGTTTGCCGAGATTATATGGTTGCGGAACACCACCTTTAGCTTTGGTGTAAACTACCGACATACGACCATCCGCTCCGCCTGCTTGAGATGACGGCGAGGCGCTGCTCTGAGCTGGTGAACTGTTAGACGATCGACATACCGTTCGCTGGCATCTGCCAATGCAATAGAAATACGGCGCTTGTAAGCCAAGTGTAATTGTGATTAGAATGGGTAAGCGAGGGAATGATTTATGTGGTCATTGTAAAATAGCGAAAACATATCCTCAGGTCTTGACGAGGTTATTCATTGATCGAGCTCATATAAACTAATAATACAATTAATTGTAAGGCTCGAAGTCGCGTGATGCCCATACAATGTTCCTTGGGATGGCAACTTGGGATAGAGCTACATACATTGCTGGAGCGACGTAATTGCCCGGGAAAACGCCGCACTTTTGGGTGCGATTAGAGGTGCCCTTGAACCAGCCGTCCTGACACTTTTCCGTGACCATGTAGATACCGCCCTTCCTCAGCTCCAATTCGTCGGCCTTCTGCGGCTTGTACGGATAGAGGGCGATGTAGACGGCTGGCAGCTTCCCGGAGGTGCTCGAAGCGCTCGTCGTCTTGCTGACGGCGCTCCCCCCACCCGTCGTTGTCACGGGCGTGTTGTTCAGCATCCATGACTGCGAGAGCATCAGGTCGTTGCTGCCGCTGCGCTTATGGCGAGGATTCTTGGGACCGAAATTCGGGCCCGCCTGCAAAAGCAGCGATACGACAATTTTGAGAGCGGCTCTCCTCTAGATTTGCCCAATGCCGCCCACGGCTTATGCTCTCAAATATCTCGTAAAATATGTGAAATGGAAAAAAACGCTTTGAATAATTGACATGCCATTGTAATGAACTTGTGATGGTTCACAATGAAGGCAATTCGTTGCGTTTGCGGTGCTTTTGAGCGCTCGCGAACACGCCCATCATTCCCAATTTGGCCGCACCTGTTTACTGTGCACGAAACGACGAAAAGACAACAAATGGGGCCCAATGTTTAGGATCCTTAAAGCGCTGTATCTTTTAATCGACGTCAGTGGCTTAAATGCATAGCACGTCGCCATTGCAAATATGATTCCTTTTTAGGCCTCGAGATATATATATATATATATATATATATATATATATATGTACATGTATAGCCGGGCTCCACTCTTAGCACGTCTAACTCGATCTAAATAAAAGTCTCTTCATCGCATTGAATAACATTAAATTTTAGAAAACAACTTGAATGATCGATAACGCGCGCGTCCATGCTCGCAAGAGTTGATCAGGAAGCTGGCGAGAGACTAAGGTCGAGCCAGTTTCCTTGTACTCTCCATCCACTCGTCCATTATGTGGAATTAACTCCCCTCGCTCCCTGGCCTTCGTTATCTCAAGTAACTGGAAAGGAAGCGGATACCTGATTGGAACTGCAAGCGGGATCGTTGATGGCAGGCTCGCCGCCGGTGAGAGCCGCGTCTACGGCTAAGCTCAATATCTCCGCACTGTGCCATTGCTGGGGATTTAGCTGGTGGGCGCTCTTGACTCCGGTGAAGCTGTGCCTCTTTCTGCTGTGACGGTTGGCCACCGTAGGCGGCGATATGGCTGGGCTGCTCGGGCTGCTGGGCGTCGTGCTCGAGCTGCCGGAGCTGGGACTCGTAATGACGGGCGAGGAGGTCGTCGTCGAGCTGTCGCCCGACGATACGTTCGGACTCGACTCGTAGGCTGGCACTACCGTTGCCTGAAAAATTCATTCCCGTATAATTGTCCCTTTTTGCGCAACTAAGCACTAGCTATTCCGTGGGGGCACGTCGGTCTTTTTTTATTTATCTAATGCACAATACACATTGGATAAGTTTCAAAGTTCAATGATAATAGTGCGAGGAGAGATTAGAGATTACAATATCAATATGACCTATTAGTTTGTTGCTGAAAATTTGATACTTTTTCCCCTTCTGTTTCTTAAAGACGTGGATAGATTATGAATTTCACTTCTAACTGCGAAAAAGTATTCGTACCAATGTGGGATGTTGCCTTGGCTGACTGGATGCCTGGATTGTGCGTGTATGATCGGTGGGTATCAGTGGCGTGGTTTCTTCGTTCGTTGGGGTTGGTGGTGCTACTTTCGATGGTCCTGGTTGAACGCTAAATTTGATGGAAAACGGATAATTAATGTTAATGTTAGGCTGCTGTTGTTAATGCGGTAAGGATGGACACTTACTTTGTGGAGAGTTTCATTAGTGCTCTAGCGACGCTATTCAATTCTACAAAAGCCAAAGGAAAGATTCCTATTCGATCTAAGAGTTTACCTTCTGCCCAGTTCTCATCGACTCTTCTAATGACGCTAATAACTTCCCCCTGTTAAGCATATTAAATTTATTAAACATGCTAATAGAAATATGAAAAATTATCTCAAATTATATTTTCAAATCCTGAGCTATCATAAGATATTTAGAATAATAAACAAACAAGTTCATTTGTCTGGTATGCTTTAATATGTAAGTTATAAGTAACAAAATGGATTTACGAAACAAATGATAAGAAAATTTACTGCTGATTATATATAGATTACATATATAATAAACTATAGAAGCTATTTTTTTTAATTTTAATCTAACTATGAATTATATACTTATTATACACATATTTGTATATTAATTTAGATTTTCGTTACATATTAAAAAAAAGCAATTGCTTATTTAAACAATTTGTGTACCTTATTGAAAGTAAGACAACCATCTTCTTCGTCATTTAACATTCTGAAGTCATAGAGAGCTTTACATTGAGGAACATGCGGAGGTAAAGGAGTTATTACCTAAAATTTAAAAATTACAATATTAAAAATGAAAGAATAGAGAACCGTGTAGTTTAACATAATAGAAAATAAACATACTTGAACGTATGATAGAGGAAAAACGCCATGATTCGCTCCACATTTTCCAAGATACCAGTTGTTGTCAATTTTCTTTCTTAAAATAATGATATCGCCTTTTCTAAAGCTTAAGTCTCTGTAACAAATATGTACACATAAATCAACTGCTATTTATAAATACATTATAAAATAACAAGTTATTGTTTATATATATATATATATATATATTGGGCTTGGAATTAGTTAATAATAAGTGATTTAGTAATAGAAATGATAATTTTAGGTAAATGTAATAACGTAAGTCTTATTGTAAAAAATGTTAAAGCCTTAATATGTTAATTTATGCTTTGTATAGATCTTGCAATAGAAACTTAACTTACCCTGGAACTTTTGAGACATAATCATAAATGGCACGGCCGTAAGGTCGATTATAAAGATGAACTTGCTTAGCGACTACTTGTTGCGCAGATTCTGGTACAACTATTGCAACTGGTGGATTAGGAATCACAGTGGGACTGGTTGGAGTGACCTGATGGCCACCTAATAATCTCTGAGGAGTATTATTGATCCTTTGAGGAGTCTTATTGCCTTTTGGAATGGCATTTTTCATACCTTCCAGAATTCTCATCAGAAGAACATTGGGTGGCAAGTCCTCTACCTTAGCATTAACAAGAACTCGACATTCCGGACAACGGAGCTCTCTATGAGTAATAACTATCTCTTCTAGGCACTTTTTACAAAAGGTATGCTGGCATGGCAATACCTTACTCGATGTATCCAGACGCTCCAAGCATACCGAGCACTCCAAAAGATCATTAAGCATGCACTCATCCATGCTGCAAAGTTTTCTATTTAAAAAGATTAATCAATTTATTTATATTGACATTGATAATGGTTAAAAAGTACAGGTCAAAAGAGTTGTACTCGTCGAATTGTTTTCAATTTTCATTAATTATTAAATCTATATTCAGCAAATAAATATTATAAATCTAACAAATATGCTGTTTGTTTGGTTATAGAAAATCAGCAAATAAATATTATAAATCTAACAAATATGCTGTTTGTTTTTGTTTGGTTATAGAAAATCAGCAAATAAATATTATAAATCTTACAAATATGCTGTTTGTTTGGTTGTAGAAAATCAGCAAATAAATAATTATAAATCTTACAAATATGCTGTTTGTTTGGTTGTAGAAAATCTATTCTCCTTTTGAGATAAAAGTGTTCAACGGTAAGAAAAGCTTTAAAAATGCTGTACTACTTTTTTCTTTATCGTTTGTGTCAATAATAGGTTAATGGTGGTTAGAATCTAATTTTATTATTACAATTAAGTGAAACAACACTTCTAAGTGGAACTTCCTAATCATAAAATATCCACAGTAGCATTGTAGGTTGTTTTACACATAAAGAGCGAACTTAAAGAAATAAAGTAATTAAAATTAATACCCGATATGGTTGGTTAAAAAATGCCTACTTTGGGTACATAAAAACTAGCAATTAATTTTGCACACGATTATTGATACAATTATATTATTGACAAATAGGTATCAATGAATCTTAACGTACTTCTAAGTGGCCAGAAAAGACTGAAACGACAAGAAAATAGATTTGATATTTTGTAGTCGATTATTTACACGTGACTTGGCTTTCGTCATCATTATTATTAGATCAAGGGGCACGTATTTATTAATGTACGAAATTAAAAATAATTCAATGCATGTATGAAAGCCAATGAATAGCCAAGCGATGCAGCTCTCTGGCCAGAATTATCTCAAATAAGCTAGCTAGTTTGAGAGAAAATTATTATTTACTATAAAGCATAATACCTACCTTAATTTTAATTGAGCTTAAACTCTATTTATTATCTAAAGCAAGTCCTTGGCCCAAATGACCCATCATCATCATCATCCAGAGGAGCAAGACTATAAGAGGGTACGAAATAAATACATAAGCCAGTACTCTTATTATCAGAAGCAAGCAATTAATCTCTTAAAAACAGGACTGCTACGGTACCACTGCTCTAATGCACCTAGCAATAAATGTCTCCACTTCTCTTAAAAGTACCACACAATGGATAGGAGCTAATGTGTGTGAGTCAGTGCCCCATTTGGTGAAGGCTGTAGTGGCACGCGGTAAACCGTGCCATTCCAATCCAGACTCTATCTATCTTATATTAATCTGCAAGCGTAGGTAATATACCGAACCGAGTGCGTATTCGAGCGCGCGCGAGAGACGGAGAGACAGAGAGACAGAGAGAGAGAGACGGTGTGTGTGTGTGTGTGTGTGCGTGTTCGTGCGTGTGCCTGTGTGTGGCGCGTGAGAGAGCGAGTATGGGAGGGAGGTAGAAGGGCGCCGCGATTAGGTCCTGCGAAAGCACATTCCTAGGACTGAGTAACGCTTCTTCGCGGTATCGAACTCCGTCGCGCCGACGAGGCTTGCATCAGCGACTTTTTCATACTCCCGGAGGCCCCGCTTCTATTTCGCTCGGTAATATAAGCCTGGCTCGCGAGCTCCGGGGAGTGCAGTAGCCCGTCGAGTGCACTCACTATTGTTGCTCCGCCATTTCTTCATTTCCGGCTCCCTCTCACTCTATTGCTCGCGCCCGCTCCGCAGCCCTCATCGATCTTCTCTCTTGCACTCTCCTCATATGCTTTCTCGCGGCGCTTCGACAGCTCGGCCACCACACGTAGCGGATTCATACGTGCATCTTCCTCTTGCACCTTACAGCTTTGCACCGAGCGCTGCAAGTTGTGTTTACCCCGCGCGTGATTGTGCAGGTGCGAGCGTGCGACGAGGTGAGAGGGAGAGTTCGCCTTTTTTCCTTTTAACGCTCTCGCTCTCGGTGACACGCGCCTGGATTATCACGAGTGCGACAAGTGCAGTAGTTACGTCCTCGGTTCGTTCCTCCGCTTTTACGCTTCGATCGAGCTTCGATTTCACGCTCGCGTAAAAACGACAGACGAAGAGAGAGAGAGAGAGAGAGAGAGAGAGAGAGAGAGAGAGAGAGAAAACAGAAAGGAAAGTTTTGTGGAAAGTATCGACATGTACTGTCCACGGGCATTATTATCGGCAAGGGAACGAGCTTACGCGCGTACGACCATACTTTGCCTTTTGCTCGTCGTTAGACGAACGTTTAATTCGTTTCCGTTCTAAATAATAACCAATTTACAATGGCTTTGTCTTCGGTGCGTGCACTATAAGCATATACGATTAATAAATTAATCGTGAATTGCCAATGCAATTAATTCGCTTCGGTATAATCGTTCGATATCCAAAAAATGCTAGTAACACGTCGAATGCTACATTCACAGATGTACGAATAATAGAATTTTTGTAAAACTTATCGACGCTATTATATATATATAATAATAATTATTATTATTATTATTATTATAATTAATGCTGTAATTACCGACACACTGCGAATGAAAGATAAAAAAAACTCTCATCGGCATTTTTTGGCCAATAACTTGGAAAGTGCTTGCCCAAGTAGGAATTTCAGTTTAATTTCATAGATTATTTGCATCCTCGGTATTTTCCATCTTCCGTAGACCGGTTTGCCCTAAAATTTCGCACGTCATTTATCATAATTGCCGCGCTAAGAAAAAAAAAACATTCCATCATTGCCATTACGTAATTTACCCCTAGAGACCCGCCACTTTCTTCGTCCTATTTTACATCTCGCAATTCCGTCACAAAATTCCACGCCATTTAGATCGCCTGTGTAGGATAAAGTGTAGGTCAAAGTTTTAAAAATAGTTTCTCTCAAACTATAAAGTTAATTGCTTTTTTTTATTTTTTTATTGCATTTTTTATTTATTAAATTTTATTTTCTGATTCAATTTACATTCAAATAAGCTATGCTCTATTTATAGTCTGCTTTAGACTTAATGGGTTTGAATTTCCTTGATAAAAGTCTCTTCTTCGTTTAAAAGTTATCAATATTTCCTGCTGCACCGGTCGATAAGTTTCCACATTTTTCCAAGTTATTCTATGAATAATTGATCGTTGACAAATCTACTGCTCTATAAATCCATATCAATAATCTCCAACATTATCCACTACATGCAGAATGTGTACCCTAATAATACAATTTCAGATGGAATTTAATAACTGGAAGAATATTGATTTACTTTTAGAACTAACTCTATTATATTGCTTTTTACTCGGTATTTTTTTACTATACAATTAAATTCAATCAATTTCATATGCGAACATATGCGAATGGAGCAAAATTTTTTCTAATCTATAAATTATTGTTATTGAAGAGGAATGATTTTATTTAGATAAATTACCAAGTGTAAATAAAAGTGATGATTTTTCTTTTTTCTTCTCGATTGTTTACTAATGCTACAGCATTATTTTTAGTTATATTTTCACAATTATTTAATTACAACTAATTACATTTACTTACATTAACATTTCTAATCGATTAACTGAAGATTCATTTTAAATTTATTGAATTTCAAAAATATACAATTCATTACATTTATATAATATTAAATGTAATTGTATTATTATACGATACGTTTTTATCTAATTCTGTATAATAGAAAACATTAATAATTTAAGCAATTTAATCAAAGAATATTTAAAAATAATTGCATTTAAAATTTTGTAAAAAAAAAAAGTATAAAAAAATTCTGTTTCGACACGATTAATTTGCTATTTTTTTTATAGAGTATTATAAAAATTTTCATAAAAAATTCCGATTCAAGCCTAATTTTATATTCATTTAAATAATAGAATTTCAGTTAAATTTTTTTTCATTCGCCATAATACATTTTAAAATGTTATTAATTTTTTTAAGGTCTCATAGGATTTATGCATTGATTTTTTTTTTTTTTTGTTCAATTTGCATATTTTATATATTTATCTTTAAGAATAATATGATCCAAGTATTGAAGATTATTACAAATATTTGTCTTCCCTGTATATATATATATCATACGATTGATATTGCTGCTAGAATTTTCTTTGATTTTTTTTTCTTTGTTCTTTTTCACAGTAAACAGTGGAAAAAATGAAATGGAGCACTGTTGACAATGTTGACAGTGTAAAACATTGAGCAATACTTGCAACAGTACATAATGATGTATTCAAAATAAATGATATTTCTTTCAATATGAAATGGTGCATATTTATCTTTAAAAATCGTTAAATAATAAATGCTTCAAAAACATCTTCAATGTAATATTAGAAATTATTATAAAAATGTTATTTACAATAAAATTCAACGAATCCAGCGAGAAATAATAGCCTTATAAATATAAATTAGTATTCACGATATTACTTAAGTATTTGTTGGTAGATATTTACGTAACGTGTTAAATTATCGAAGAAAATGAATTTCTATTATAAAAATCAATTAATCGACAAATTACGTAAAATAATTATAATAAGCATTCCCAATTTATACGGATATATAAATGCAGTCGATATTTTCTTCGAATATCGTTAAATATTCTTGATTGATAAATTTCTTGCCCGACTGGCTGTTAGTAATCAGTATTGTTAAAAGAACTAACGATGAGTTATTAAATACCAACGCAAATCAAACCAAGTCTTCGAATGTTCTTATTGATATGCATTGATTAAAAATAATTATTAATTCTACCACGGAGATTTAAATAGACGAATAAATAAACAACTGTTAAATTCTGTAAACCTAAATGCCCAAGCCAATTCATTCAAGCGACCAAAAATCTTTCAATACCATTCAATTCAAAATGTTTAAATAAAACGCCCAAATATCAATTTGTCACGCGCATAGATAAAAATGCATCCAATAATAATTAGCTTTATATAGCAAAACAATGCTTTAATTCTATTCGCCAGTCTCTCCGCTCGAAAGTTATTGTTATATAAGCTCGTTAATCAAGACGCCGATACAATCAGCGAAACTTGACTTTGACGCTTCTCGGGACAAAGGCCGAGGAATAAAAGAAATAAAGTGCACACATAAGATGATCCCCACATTCGTGTACATACACACGCGTATCAAGCGGAATATTAAAAAACTATCAATAATCTGGACGACAGTTGAATAAAGAGGAGAGGCCGCGAATACGATTTGCTGTGACGATTATTATTTATTACCGATTATTTGTTAATTTTAAGTAAGACGTCTCAGATTTGCTTGAAAAATTAGCATTTTCGGAACATGTGTGGTCGGACGGAGTTGCACGAAATATATTGCGTTTGGAAAATTCCAGATGACCAAACAGACGTATGAAAAGTTTTTTTTATGAATTAGTGATTGTCATTAATTGGTAACGCGTCCGTTGTATATTTAAATTATTACGATGGGCTTTGATGTGGCATATCTGAGTCTTTTAATTAGAGCTACAATTATAAGCTTACGGGGCTTATAGCAAATTGCAATGGTTGTCTAAAATATTACAAAAATTTAACAAATAATTATATTATAAAATATAATTATCTTGGAATAAAAAGTGTACCAATATAGCGTTGGCCATGCCTAACATTTGAATAAAATCAAGTGAAATGTAGCGTTTAAAGTATTGCTGTACATTAACGATTTCGTAAAATTGATAATTACTTTTATTCGGAGGCTATTTGAAATGACGCAATCAAAAATAATAAGGCGAACAAGCGGGCAATTTTAGCTGCGAGTCATTAGTGTTTAGTAATCCATATCATATAGTTTAACAGAAGTAAAAAGGTCCTAATGTGTTAGAAAGACGGTTAACATGCACATAACGTGGCATTCCCCCGATAAAGCTACGATAAAGTATTGATGCATAAATAAATGGCACGAGAGCCTTATAAGCGATAAAATAAGTATAAAAGAAAATTGCGCGATAAAAGTTTATTTTAACATAAAAAATAATTGTACGGGAATTACTGGTTATCGATACTTGTTTATATTACAGTTACTCTCGTTTCGCGATGGCAGCGCTCGCGAAGCGGTGGCAGAAGCCGAAAACATTTGATTTTCGCTGCTGCAGCCAACACTGTCCCGTTCCTTGAAAATACCATACGTCCGTCTTTCTTCAGCTCGTTGCGCCCCGGAGTTAACTGAAAAAGGTGCGCGCGCAGCCCGGATGTTGCGCACGCACATATCCCAAATTCTCTCTCGGTCTTTTTCTTTTCCTCCTCTTGCCTTTTTCTTCCTTTTACATCTTTCTTCGCTCGTAGTTGATGCCTTTGAAGTCCCAAGTTAGCGTGCTATTCAACATATTTTTGTATCGATGCGAGGCCTAATAGGACTCGCGCGATTATTTCGTTGCTAGACAGAGCCTACGATGCTGGAAAAAAAACCCACGACCCAATGCATTAATACACGCGAGAAACGCGTATAGAGGGCCGCCAGTGCAAGACAACGTGCCAATCAGACAGTCCATTAGCATCGAATGGAACCAAATTACCCGCGCAATCTAACCTCGAAATCGCATAATTAAACTAACCTTACGGAGAAACGGAGGGAGCTGAAAAAATGGCTGCGAATAAAGATCATAAACGTGAAAGATGCCATGGCGTCCAGAAATGAACGTAAACAGGGCGGCGGCGGCGGCAGTGTTGGCCACTCGGACGGTCACAGATTACATACACACATGTTGCAAAAGAGGGGCGAGCGGCGAGGGGGGTCACAAGCGTTTGGTAAAGGGGTACGAGGTAGAGGGGGAGAGACCAAAAAACGAAACGCTTCCGCACCGGCGGCCGAAGAGAGGGGAGCTGTTAATAGCCGACTGTGTCGGCGTTACCCGCCGGGCGGGGGGCGGGGCATCACGAGGGAGGGAGGTGAAGAGGGCCTCCGCGCGTTTGTACCTCGTCATTCCCTCGCTGCGAGAGGGGCGCCAAAGTGTTATGTATTCGTCACGTCATACGTCACGTGATCAAATAATAGCGGCGTCATTGACGTCGACGTTACGCCGTCACGGACACGCGGGACTCTGGCTTCTACCTTAGCGCCGAAGTTTCAAATCCTTTTCAAACTTTACTCGCCCCGTATAACGTGGAGTTCTAGTTTTGATAGCCAACACTCTATCCATTACTACACGTGGATTTACAATTAATTGATACATAACATAATACATTTAATAATGTTTATTTCGTATTATATTTATAGCCAGATTCCACAACTTACTCAGGAATTTCCGTCACTTTGCTTTTTATTTGTTGCACACTACGTAGAGGTGTAACGATCGATATGAGATAAAATTCAAAGTAACTTAACGAATGATCGATATTTTTCATCTCGTTATACGAGCATTTGAAACTGCTGGCCGTACCATAATTCCAGAATTTAAACTATTCCAACTATAAAATCGAGAACTGGAATAATTGGCAATTGTTCGTGAAAAAGGGCAAAAAGTTTGGACTACAGTTAGTTGTAATATGGCCATGGAAATGTTGGGGCTGAGGGCCGAGGTACCATCAACAATCCTCCATACAAATTTTAAACAAAATGCACTGGACAAGCGTATGACGGTTCGGGCGACGGTCAGCGATCGTTATATCATCAACGGTGTACCGGAAGCGAGGAGGGCGAGTCCCTCCCCGCTTGGCCGCTACGCGGTCGCTCGGTGCTCCCCTCCCCTGCTCCCCGGCAACCAATCAAGTGTGACCGGAGGGGGCAGGAGGGGCGGAATGGACGAACTCTGGTGTCAGGGGCAGGGGGGCGCTGCTACCGCCGCCGCTCTCGGGGAGCGCGAAGTGAAGAAGAAGACGAGGAGAAAGACAGACAGGTTCGCCGCGCCGCCATGACACACTGCTAGTCCTGCTGGTAGATAATTCGTGGCGCGATCGCGCGAGGATATTCTCGGAGCTTGGCCAGGGTTAGGCGCCTTTCTGTTTGGGAATCGTGTCGTCGCCCCCGTATTACGCAGGAGCCGCAGCAGCAGTACAGGTTTAGCACGCGCGCGCACCGCCCGAAAAATTCACCGGCGAGAAAGAGAAGGAGGAGGAGGAGGAGCAGCAGCAGCAGCAGCAGCAGCACCAGCACCAGCAACAGCACCAGCAACAGCAGCAGGAACAGCAGCAGGAGTAGTAGGAGCCAGAGAAGTAAGACCACCACCACTAGCAGTAATAGGAGCAACAGCAGCAGCAACAACGACAACGACGAAAACAGCAGTGGCGGCGCACTTCTCTCTTTCCGTCTGTGTCTGGGACGCAGAGTAAGAGGCGCGTCCCCCCTTGCGTACGTGACTCCGCGCCTAGCGCACACGTGAGGCTGTGTGCGTACGCGTGTGCATGTGCGTCGTCGAGCGGCTGTGTGGTGGCGCCGCGACGTAGGCGAGGACGAGGACGCTTGGCTCATCGCTCGTGTGTACGTCCTGGTAGGGTGCGCGGCTAGCGCGACGAGCTTGCCAAAGGAGTAAGACCAGCAGGGGCGGGAACGAGTTGGAGCTCTCCCGTAGCGAGGCTAAGGAGAATCATGCCCGTCGCCCCCGTTGCTAGCGCATCGAATACGGCGACCATGGCACCGGACACCACGTGAGTGTCTTTCTCTTCCTCTCTTTCCTTTCGCGCGCTCACTTTTTCTCACACACACACTCTCTCTCTCTCTCTCACTCGGGCTCTTATTCCCTCCCACCGTCTCTCCACAGTTTTGCACATCGCACTGTAGCGAGACTAGCTTAAACCGCTATTTTCTATCGTTAATGCGAGTAACGAGCTTTTTCATCTACATAATCGTCCCTTCTGCCCCGACCCCCAATACTCTTAAATGCCGTCCCGACGTAAAGTTTAACTATCCTTGGGATTCAATGCTGCGTCGAGGACCCACGTATGTACGTGAAATTGCACGCGTGTGCGTGTGTTAGTGCACTGGCAACCATTTTGCCGTGTGTTTTGGCTGTACATAACGGTGAAGAAAAAATCGGACTTCACGGATTAAGAAATTCACTTGTGCGCGCATGCACACACACAAGCGCACTCACACGTACACGCTTGCTAAAGTATGGCTGCCTTAAGAAACGACGAACGGAGTACATTCATTTGTCCCCGTTCGGAGCTTCGCCTTGGAGTTCTGTCGGTGTGCGCTCGCCCATGCATGTGTGCATTGCGTACTAGCACATCCAGACGGTGCACAAAATCGTCGCATGCGTAGTAAAATCTCCAAGTTGATTGGCTCTTGCCTTCGCGGGCGATAGCGTGATTAGAGATTTTACTGCGCATGCGACGATCTTGTGCACCGTCCAGCTACATTAGTTGTGTGTGTGTGTGTTGCTTCGCTTCGCGCTTTAACCCGCAGCTTTTTTAACTTTGCGTGCGTGCGCGCGCGTGTGCGTAACTATGCATGCATATATGTTTTCCACATATATCTGTATAAGCGCGCGCGCGCGCAACACACACACACACACACAAAACATTAATATGCATATCGGATATAATATCGGAGTGTGTTTGGGTGCGTATATGTATATATGTATATAAATAATCTACTTGTCGCATGTGTAAGCGAATACGCGCGCGCGCGCGCGCGCCCGCTCGTTTGCACAGTGCACAAACACGCATAAGGGAGTGCACGAGCGCGCACCCTACATCAACGAACGATCGCACGCGCATTTAGTCAGACATTTTTATAGTTTGGCCATTTAATTTTTTTCTTGGTTAAAGCAGGTTAGAATGATTTTTGAAGTTTTGATATTTATGTGAAGATTGTGAACTATTTTACTTTCTCGAAGCTTTGTTACCAGTCAGTTCGTAATGAATCAGATACATGCGCGCGCGCGCGCGCGTTCGCACACACACGCATACACGCACGTACAATTATTACACTTTTATCGAATGCTCGATTTCATTTGATGTTTAAAAAAATAGTCATTAGATTTTTTATATATTGCTTTCGTATTATTTATCAACTATCTTTTACGTATATCTAGAAATTTTGTATTTCAAGTTTCATTCATTGAAAAATTTCAAAATCAATGGAATGAATTATATATTGGACTGTAAGTTTGTTTTATATGCATGGCAACTTCTGTAAAATATGTAAATGCAGAAAATTAATATGAAAATCTACTTTTTACATTTAACCTTAAAATCATTGACTACATATTTTCAACGTTATTAGATATATTTAAATTTATTGGAAGAATTAATAAAAGCTATACTTGGATTTATATTATATTTATCTTTGTATGAATTCAGATGATTATTTATAATTTATTAAGTCATGCATAAGAATGAGAGTATCTTAAATTTGTTCAAATCCATTTTAGTGACATTTCTTATTTATAAAATTTTGAAATTAATCAGTTTTTATCAAAATGGAAGTAATATCATGTTACAGTGTATATTATGTTATTAAATTAATCTGTTGATTAATTAGTCTATTTAAAAACTTGATATTTATATATATAATATTTTAAACATTAATGTTATATTTTTATTTTAACAATGTCTGTAATGTAAATTACTGTTATTTAGTGCTAAACATTTAGATTTATAATGATAATGCTATTACTGATGTAATTGTTATTTGCTATGAATTAATTTTAATTTTTTTTACAATATAATAAGTTTCAAATCACTTTGATTATATAATTGTGATATAACCATTATAAAACTGAAATATTATTAAACAGCTATTAAATTAGAGAAAAGATTTTATATTAAGCAAAGAAAAAGTTCTTTCTTATTATCATTTACTTCATATAGATTAAAAACTGTAAAAATTTCTTTGAGAATTTCTGGTTCTTAAGTTTAAAATAATTTATTATTATACTTTTTAGAATAGAAAATGAAGAATACAGGAAGTGTTTGATCGACGGTTTTAATTGAACAAAAATGAATAGTGAGCAGCATGCTCTGCCAGCGACAACGCAGGCTCAACAAGAGGTGAGATTTTGTCTTTTATATAGCCCAATGTTTTATTAAACTATAATGTATATTTTTGTCTTTACATTTGTAAAGGGAGATTTATACTTTATTCTATTAAAGCTTTATAGTAATTGTCTAATGAAATATAAAATTTCTATTTGTAAATAGTAGAATTGCATATTAATTTTATTGGTTTTTCTCTACTTATAATTAATGTATTTAGTATTAGATTTTTACTTAAATTATGTAGCTTAATAAATAAGGCTTTGCTTATATATTTAAACGATAGCTTCTAAAATGTTTTTTTAACCATTTGGTAGAGAGCATGTTTTAAGTGTGTGCATGTGCGTTTGTATGCCTGCGTGTGTATGTGAATTATGTGTATATATTTCGAACCTGGAGTAGCACATAGACTTGCTGTTTATTTTTTGGTTAACGTATGCCAAGATTTAAAATAATAATTAGAGATGTTGCATTATAGTTTGATAGTTTGAGCCAAACAGAAACTAATTCATGAAAATACTTTTAATATTCCCTCTTTAAGTAATTGATTATATGGGATATTATGCATATCTATTATCTTCAATAGTTCATTCAGTAAGAATGTACGATAATCCATTATAGCTCGATATTTTAAATTATTTTTCTCAAATTATTGCAATTTATATTGAATAAAATAAAATAATAATTATAGAACCAAATCTTATTTAATTCATGCTCTTAATGCTTAACACATTTAGATGTTTATCTTGCTGTTTTATGCATTTAAATGATTTTAATAATTTTTTTTTAATACAAAGTTTATTTCTTAAAATACTTCAAATGTCATACTAACGTCAAACTTTAACCCCCACAAAATTATCATAATCAGTTTCAATTTATTAACTAAAGTTTCACAGATTTTGCGATAATATTTAGGAAGGAATATAAGTTCCAGTGCATTGGTTGACTGAATTTGCGTTGCATGCCGGTGCATGTCTAATTGATGTTGTAAAAATGTTTGAATGTGCATTGGTAGGAAGTAAGCGTGGGTCAAAGCGGTCGCCCCTCGTATCCAGGTGGTTTGGCAACTCCGACAAGCCTTGGCAATGTAGGGAGCAATTCTCATTCATCCGCGGACCTACGTGTAGGTACAGCTGTAGCATTAGCCTCCTCGGTAGCAAAGTACTGGGTCCTCACGAATCTTTTCCCTGGGCCGATACCACAGGTATCGGTGTATCATCATCCTCATCATAGAGCTGGTGCTGGAGGTGGTGAAACTCCAACAACCAAAGATTCAGCAGCACTGTTGAACCAAGATATGTCATTAACTTCTGGTACACACCATCAGACACCAACTTCGCACCATCATCAGCCTTCGGTCAGTAGGAGTAGTCATCATAGCACCCCGCAGACCACTGCACAGGTTTGTCAGAGTAGTGTGCATGTTATACGATATAGAAGGTAAAATGTAGATTTTTTATTGTATTTCTTAGAGTACTGTTAAAATATAATACGGATTTTCTATTAGATGTTCTTTTATATTCTGTTTTAATCTTGATGTCGCAGTAAGTAATTGTAATCAACCACATGTGTTTAATAAAATTTATTATTTATAGAAGATGTTACCATAAGTTTATATTTTTTTAACATGTATTGTCATTATTTTTTCTACAAATGCGTACGTATGTGGAAGTGAATTTAACTAATTTTATTTGGCAAAATTTTTAGAATACCTAAGTAAATAAATTTAAATAATAAGTTGAATGATAATTACAAAAGTCACTAAAATATTTATGTACACCTTAAGGTTTTAATTAGCATTTAAATAAATTGAAGTTTCGCTTATCTTAATTTAAACATTAAATTTATTTTTAAATTGCTAATGAGTTGTATTGAAAAAAGAAATAAGTTATCAAATATTATGGAGCCATTTTTTAATGTTACTTTTTTTTAAGATTTCAGTCTCTTTGTCGGGACTTAATCTTGATGGAAGTCATCTTCAAGCAAGTGTAAGTCACTTGCAAGCAGCACACGCCCAAATGCAGCAACAAATGCAAACGCAACAGCAAACTCAGTTGCATCAGCAACAACAGCAACAGGCCCAATCTCATCATCAGATGCAGAATCATCAAAATGCACAAAATACAGGTCAAACCAGCCAGAATCAGAGCTTGTCTAGAGACAACAAGCCTAAGGAAGAAGCACCCGATCGTTGTAATGATAATCAGGTCCACTCTCACGTTCAACGTGACCACCAACATCAGCAAGCGCAAGATATACAACAAAGCCTAATGCATCAACAGCAGCAGCAGCAGCAGATTGGTGTGAGCATCGGAGGTACATCTACTGCAGATGGTGCTCCCACGAGTGGGGTGGACAAGGTCGAAAAGAAAGAAGATATACGTCAATTAAATATGACTCAGTAAGATATTTTTACCTTCGTTCCTTTATAAAAAATTTCTTTATTTTAAAGCAGATCTATTTTTCAATTAAACCGCACTATTTATTATTTCTATTCATACCGAATGCTACAAAGATAAATACATATAGTTTCAATGTTCTGTTCATCAAAGTTTTTGTAGAATATTCTATAAAAGTTATTTAATGTTATAGATTTCAAGTGCCTGATTTGAAATCAGGAGGTCACATGATGGACGTTAGAACAGCAGATGGATCTATTGTTAAAATTAGCGCTGCAAATGATCAAGATCTTGCAAAAACATTAGGAGTCGACATTTCTCAATATATCAATAAGGTAAGTTATGATCAAGTTATGAATAAACTAGCAAAAATAATGGAAAATTATTTTCCTTGATTTATTGCCATTTATAAGAGCGCTATTTATTTTTATTTCATAATATTCAACTGCTAATCGGAAGTATATAACAGCGAGATAAAGAGAGAAAAGATCATTTTTGGCAATGTTAGCTTTTTGTTTTAGCTAAGGATGAGGTTAAGGTTTTATTGATTATACAAAAAAAAAAAAGATTGTGATTGTTAATAATTACTACAATAAATGCATAATAAATAAAGCATATAATATTAATGTGTTTTTTGGTGAAACAAGAGTCAGTTCATTGAGTCGTTGTCTATAGAAATAATATCGAAAATTTACTTGAAACCATCTCTAAAATGAAAACGTATCTATGTGAATAGGGAGCCGTGAACGTCGAGGAGTTGAATCAGATAAATCAGCTGCTGGCCTATCACGAAGTTTTTGGAAAGTTGCAGAGCGAAATAGCCGCTGGTACCACGCTGATTGGGGGCACGGTACCAACGCAGACGGTCACAACGATACAAAACGGCACGCCCATTGTACAACAAGTGCAGCTAAATAAGTTCGACATAAAGACGAGCGATGGAGAGGTGACGCCAGGTCCTAGCGGTTCGCCCGTGTCAGTGGGCAGCCACGCCTGCGAGGTTTGCGGCAAGATCTTTCAATTTCGCTATCAGCTGATCGTCCATCGAAGATACCACACGGAAAGAAAGCCTTTTACTTGTCAGGTCAGTAGTGTTTGTACCTTGATTTGTGCAGTGGTACAATGATTAAAGGGTATTTCCATATTAACAAGCATACATTTGATGCTATCATTATTTGCAATTATTATGCGAATACAATAAATGAAACAGTGATGTACCTTACACCAATTATATTTCCTATTGTTATACATTTGCATATTTATTTAATAAATTGCTTGTTTAAAGTATCAATTGTATTCGAGAATTGAAGGCGATTGTGAGATTTATTTTAACGGTAAAATATACGAGTCCTGGCATGGTGTAATGACCTGATAAATATAGAACATGATGTTGTGAGTAGGCTTAAATAGTTGTAAAGTAAAGTTTACTTTAATAAATACAAGAATTATGTTTGTTTAATTTTATATTCAAATAAGGATTTTAAAATTAGAAAATAATAAATTCAAAGCTCTTTTTATGTTAATATTACCAAAAATTACCTTAACTAATTTCAACCTTAAATGGATTTAATGAGTGTTTTAATCAATTTCCTTGAAAAAAAATTTCTATTTATTTCTATACAAAATATCCAAGTACTATATGAAAAATCGTTTAAAAATCACTTTACTTTGAAAGAAATATATTAAGAATCTATTATAGAGTTATTAATATATCTTAAATGTTGGTCCTGTAAGTACTTAGGATTCGGTGACACAATTATTAAAGTAATAGTAATTTCAATAAGAATTCAACTGCATTTAAAGAAATTAAACACCAACGATGACATTATTCTTTATGTGAATAGTGAAATAAATTAACTCGATTATTTTTATTAAAAAAAGAAAGAAAGAAAGAATTAATACTTTAGTAAACCATATTTTGAACAAAGTCGAGTCCATAAAATATTGAAAATTTAAGAAACAGTAGAGAAATTTGTTGCCATAAAGAATGGCCAAAGAATGTTATATTGGCTTGAAATGCAGACAGAAGAGACAGCGAGAGCTCATTATTTTAATGGAACTATTTATGGCTAGGTATGCGGCAAGGCGTTTACAACTGCAAGTGATTTAACACGTCATGGAAAATGCCACTTGGGTGGTTCCATGTTCACTTGTGCTGTTTGCTTCCATGTTTTTGCGAATGCGCCGTCATTAGAGCGACACATGAAGCGCCACGCCACTGATAAGCCCTACAATTGCACGGTTTGCGGCAAAAGTTTTGCAAGAAAGGAACACCTTGATAATCACACAAGGTGCCACACGGGAGAAACTCCATACAGGTTAATAAACTTGATTTATTTATCTTTTATAATCCTTTGTATATCTGCGAATTGTGCAATTTTTATATTGAGTTGAATTTTAATTTTGTTTATAATTGTCGATTGATAAATATAATAAGATGCCAGTGCGTGAAAATGGCTGTGTCGATTTTTTAAATGTACATACGCTTTATAAGGCAAATGCTATTTTAAAATTGTTTCGATGTTTGTAATCAATTAGATCAATTTGATCAAATTCAATTGATCCTCTTTACTTTAGCCTTTTTCTAAGAATGTACAATCGCCATCTATTCGATAAACTAATCGATTCCAAGTGCATATTAATAATGAAAAGTTAAAAAATATTAATGTTCACGTGTAATTTAGATGCCAGTATTGCGCCAAAACTTTTACGCGCAAGGAGCATATGGTGAACCATGTACGTAAGCACACAGGAGAAACTCCTCATCGCTGCGATATTTGCAAGAAATCTTTCACGCGTAAGGAGCACTTTATGAATCACGTTATGTGGCACACTGGTGAGACACCCCATCACTGTCAGGTTTGCGGCAAGAAATACACCCGCAAGGAGCATTTGGCCAATCACATGCGCTCCCACACCAATGACACACCTTTCCGTTGTGAGATTTGCGGTAAGTTTCTCTGTTTGACAAAATTTGAAATTTTAACGCTGACATGGAATGACCAGTAAACGTAAATTTTCAATCATTTGGACCAAAGTAATGTCTTAAAAAATGCAAATGGTAAAGGCACTTCTTTTTAGTTATTCAATAATTGCTTATCCTGTACTGTTGATTTGACAAGTATTTGAGTGCCATTCTAACGCAAGCTTACCTAATTCGTTCAATATCCGTTGAAATTAAACAAAAATCTATTCTAAATCTGCAGTCATCGTTGAGTTTATGGTTCTGTGTATTTGATATTGAATTACACTTATACGCAAAATAATATATATACATTTTTTCAATTTTTAAATATTTGTTATTTTTATTTTGTAACAAAATGATTATTTTGTTTGATGTTTCGATTTAAATTTTGTGTATTAGTGGTACATTTTCATGGTATAAATTTAAGTTTAACGGATGTCAAAATATTTTACTGTTATTATATAAGCAGATGTAAAAGTTGGATATACACAGACAATGTACTTTCTCTTCAATGTCATTTCACGATAGTCGTTAAATTATTATTATTATCGAAAGTTTTACATGATATTTACAATAACGATCCTAATAGTCTTGACTCTAATACGTATTTAGAAACTCTTTACAGTAAATGCAATGCTTGATTAATTTCATGTATATCCAACTGTGTCTCAAGTTTTACATATTACAGAATGTGCATTCAATGCAATTTTGTTAACTAAAAATATTTTAATCATAATTCTATTTCAAAATAAATGATTGATCCATGTAATCTAAGACATATGTTATTAATATATTTCTATCTTTTATTATCTAATATTCATGTTTTATAAAAATAAAAGTACCACAGTAGAGTGTTAATGATATACTAATATTACCATGCAATCTGTTATGCTTCCGTAATCATAAACTAATAGGACAATAACCAGAGTAATGTCAACAGGTACTTCGATCGCAATTTTTACATTTTTATTTGATATTTAAAAATTGCTCTATCATGAAATTTTCATTGTCATTATTAAAAAAAAAAAAAACAAAAAAAACTTATAAAGGTTAATTTTATTCCTTCTATAGTCAAGGTCTATAGCCAAGTATCTAATTTCATAACAATAACTAGCCAATAGAAATATTATAATAGCATTAATAAGATCAAGTCGCGTATCGTGAACCCGCATAAAGTCGGTCACCCAGGGCAACCACATAAAAAGATGATCCATTGAGCGTCGCCGCCGTCGCCGTGATGTCGGAAAATAAAATTCGCGCGAGGATTGATCGCCTCGCCGGCGCCGTGTCCCTCATTCCCTCCAAAAGCATCGATGGTACCTTGGCGCCCCCCTCCCCCCACCCCTTTAACCCCCATCGACTTTTACACCAGACGCAAGGGGTGGGAGCCTAGCCTACACCCTACATTATCCCTTCCCCGTCGACCAACCACCAATTGTTCCCCCCCCCCCCCCCCCCCCCCCACCCCCCCCCCCTTTCCCCACCATTT
>JAPYYT010002487.1:0-17599 GCA_030522565.1 Ceratosolen corneri | reverse complement strand
CAGTGGCGGAGTGAAGTCGAGGAAGAGAGAGAGAGAGAGAGAGAGAGTGAGTGAGAGAGAGAGAGAGAGTGTGTGTGTGTGTGTGAGAGAGAGAGTTAGTGAGAGAGAGAGAGAGAGAGAGAGAGAGAGAGAGGAGGCAAGAGAAAGAAGTGAGATAAGAGAGCCGATGTTGGCTCAGGTGCCGCAGTGATATGAAAGTGGGATATTCTCTTAATTTCTTTGTTCTCTGAAACGCAGCTTTTTCGACTATATTCTTTCACACCCATACGCTCTCTCGTCTTTCATTTTCCCATTTTCCGTTGACGCGCCCGACAAAATGGACAAACGACTACTCTTGGATAAACACACGGACCTTGCTTCTAAAAATCAACACGAGATTCAAAGTTTCTTTTCATCTCTCTTCCCCGCCTTATCTCGATTTCAATTCACTCCATTATGCATTCAAACACTTTTAATAATTATTATTCTACTTAATATGGACATTTGGAGTGTATTGTTTGCCGACGCCTATTCATAATGTTTTTTTTTTTTTTTTTTCACAATTCATAACGTCGGAATTTTTTTGACGAAGATGCATACATTACAATAAGTCATTAGGAGCATTTTTGATTATTTGCAACGATATTTATATATAATGTGTCATATGTAAAGTGCAATATGTATTTGCATATTGTTGCGAGTTACGTATAAATATACGATAGCCAAGTAATATAAGGACTTGAGAATAGCTGCTCGTTAAAAAAAAAAAATAATAAGAATAATTAATAACGACTGAATTAAGTGCTTTTTAGCGTATAAAAAATTTGCATTTTCAATTATTGCATTGGTTGGCTTTTTTCAATTAATTCATAACATTTCCTTAAATAATTAATTTTAATAATGAATGCGCTTGTTGCATTAATTTATCAATGAGGAATAACAGTACGAAGCTCTTGCTATATTCGATACGTCCCTAATTGAAAATATTATTACCAATAGCTCGATATTCAACAATAATAATGAAATTGGGTCACAAACTCTGTTTAATCCAAGAGCTTCGAGGCACACATATTATTTTTTTTTTTTCTAATCGAATATCAAAATATTTAGAATATTCGCGGTGTAGAATACTTTGCAACAAATTCCCGTACTATCAACAATATATTGAAAATACGTGCCGATTAAAATATTCGACTGGGAAGCGAGGCAATGCTAATAGATGCCCGAGACTTGCAAATATTTGCGCCGCAAATGTGCTTGTTGTAGTAGCTTCTCGAATTGTCAGCTAGTTGAAAATATTTCTAAAAATGTCGGGAAATAAAGGGCAATTCAATTAGCACCTCCAGCTCGCGAAATCCAGGCAAATACAATCGATACTTTTGTTATATTTTTTTTTAATAGCCTCGGTCGTACGCGTAACCAGTCGTCATACTCTAGTCCATCGGATTTTCCGTTCACAAAAATTCCAAAAATTGCCGCTTCCAAATTCACCAACTCCATTATTGGCTTGCGTCTCCCACCACCCGGGAGTCCTAGAGCCCGCTTGCAATTATTAGGAAGAAGAGCATCCGCTGGAATTCAGGTGTCCGCCAAGGACTAACATTAACATGTCGCGCCGCCAATAAGCCCTCACTTTCACTCACCGAGGCGAATCGCGAAAAATTGGCGGTAGCACGGCTAGTCGTAACGCAGGATACTTCGGACGTTTAAGGCGACGTTCGAAAAATAAAATGAACAAGACAATTCCTATTTGAGGTGATTTTCGTTTAATGCGCGTTGCCCGGCTGTGCATTTGAATGAGATACTGCAAAATCATATTCTGGACGCATTTAATAAAATGCCAAGTAGTGCTCTTCCCTGTGAAACAAGGAGCATTAAAATTTTTAACGCGATAAAAGACATTTTTCTAGCTTATACAGAAGGATTTTTTCTAAAATACGCGCTTTTAAATATCTCAATGCAATTTAATGGAATTTCAGGCAACGACGACGTTCCAATTTTGGTTTTCGCAGACATTTATACGAATGAAGTTATTGAAGATAATGAAGCGCCTTATCGCCTTTGTTATAAATTATTATGAATTAATTTGAAAGTTTTAAAACTGTTTATACTTTGAAAGTGAAAAGTTTCATTTTTCATAAAATTACATTAAGATTTGCGCCATTCGATTGGAAGATTTATTTATAGTATTTAAAGTTAAATACCATTTCATAAAATCAGTTCATCGAGTCGTATATATTCGTAGTATTACTTGGCAATTTGTAAGACTTTCAATATGGAAGGAATATATATATATATATATAATTAATTTTTTGAGAATTATAGCACAAGCAAACGATAATTATTGATGTATTTCACAAACGTGTATATAACTTCATTTTTTAATTGAAATTATCTCGACGTATATTTAATTAATTATTATATATATATATATATCAATAATATATTATGTATATATTATCAATAAGCAATTTTACATTAAATGACACTTTAACAATTACTATCATCTCTCCTTTAATCCTCTATACTTTACATACAAGCTTACCCGCACAGGGCTGCGTGCGAATTATTTTTCTTCAAAACTGGTGGGGCCTCCTAAACAAAACTTTATTATCAAAAAAAAAGGAACTGCGCCTGAAAATATTAATCGCTCTTAGGTTACGAGATGTTTATACACTGCACACTGCCTAGCATATCAGATATGCTTATATAGTTATATAAAAGATAATAAAGTAATGTGCAGCTATCACTTTTTTCTTTTTGTAATTATCCTCATTATTCAATAAAACGCTGCCCGACTCATTCACGTGCCTCCGCGTGTACACGAAGCCAGCTTATTATCGATATCCAGGCGAAGCTTTTCGTGCGTACACTTCCGTCAGTTCAAAATGTTTTTTACGATATGTTTACAATGTGATCGAAGGCTGCAATAACATTGTGTGCCGCTCAGCGACGATACGACGTTCTAATCAGCCCAGCAATTTAATTAGCAACGGGGGGGGGGGAGACGCTTCTTTCTCCCCGGCTTTTCTTCCATCCCCAAATGTAATTTATAAACAAATAGCTGCTGTAATGGGCTACAAGATACAACAAAAATAATTCATTAGTGCTTGATGGGATCGCTTAATGGGATAATGTCATTATTAAATAATTTCTTATACAATAGTATTATTGGCCTTAAGAATTCAAATGCAATGCTCGGGCTTAATTAGCGTTTTATCGTGTTCTGAGATTTTTTTTTTGCTACTACGTGCTAATTATTATTCCTGGCTTTCTCAGCGCGCGAAAAGCATGCAAGGAGAAGGTGTAAAAAAATATCCTTATGCTTATTATAAATTCTTCTCCTCGCGCTTATTACTCCCAAAACATAAAACGGAAAAACTGTTTGATCCCTATTTATGTCGTACCTCAGTTCATTTCGGTATTCATGCTAAAAAAATTATTCTCGCGGTAAAAATGCCGATCGAGGTAAAATACCATGGAGCATCGATAACAGCCACTGACGCAATCATTCGCGTCCTATTTGGAGGCCTGCCAATGATGCCTGGAACTTCGAAGTGTCGAAGTTCATCCGAGGATGTAGCTCTTGACCGCTGTCTCGCACGACCTTGAGGCTTCACGATAATAATGGACGAATCGCGAATATCAAGTCGGAAGTGTGTTTAATCGATCTACCATATAATACGAATCTTTTTTATTGACTGCTGTATATATATACGTATACGTATACGTATATTGCTTATCTTTCAAGCTTGGCCAAGAAATGAAAGTAAACGTGCAAACTTAAACATCGACACTATTTTGTAATTCAATATGAAAATTAATTTTTTCACGCACTAAATATTTCTTCTTCTTCTTCTTTTATTTTTAAATAAGCGGCTGTAATCTCTTTAATTAATTTCTTAATTGCATTCGATCTATTACACTGGAATAAGCGATGTTAGTGTTTAATAGATATTTTCAAGCCATCTTACACACACGCGTATTCTACATTTTATTAAAAGCAGCTTACAAATTGAATGAATATTTCTAAAACATCATCCATTCACATTGTCCGCAGGCCTTAATTTAATGTCTAGGCTTACATTACTTAATCATAACTCTTGGAAATTAGGTAATACACTTCAAATAGTTCGACTTCCATGCGCCGTGTAAAAAATAGATCAAACACAAGGTGAGATTGTATAGAGAAGCAGAATAAAACAAATAGCAAGCTGAAGCGATTTGCGAACGTTGTTTTAGTTTATTGCACGTCGTGAACGTGACTTGAAATCAAAATTCCTCGCTAAAGTATGTCCTGAAACTTTCCGAGTCCTTGCCATTGTGTGATTTGCACATAAGACGAAAAAAAAAGGAATACTTTTTTTTTTTCTCAGCGCTTTCGTTTTATTACGATAAAACACACTGCCTTTCTTCTTACTGTGTAATGTACCATTATTACCATAAAATTTGGTGTGCTATCTTTTTAAAATAAAATCCAAGAAATATAAATGTACAGTTGAGGAGTAGGCATACTCGATGCAAAACTGTGACGCGATGAAAATGTCACGAGGATATAGATTATATAATAAAATCATGCAATAATTTATATTAAGGTGAACGAAAATTAAATTATTTTATTATACTCGAAACAATTATTTGCACAAAAGAGTTTTATACATACATGGCAAATGGAGATTATTTGTGCAGACTGTAGATGTAGAAATGGTATACACGATTGAGTGAGAAGTAGTTCGGACACTCGACCACCAGGTGGCCACATTACAATAAGTAATTTCGAGTATGATATTGTGACGAGCATGTTTGATTAGACGATCCGGAACAATTTCTTTTTAGAGTGCGTATATATATATTTTGGATCCAATTTTTTCTTTTTTCAGTTTTCTCTTTCCCATGAAAGCTTATTTATTCTCTCCGACGCTCTACGTATATACATTTTGCTTCACTAGCAAATTATACACTATCACTATTATAAGGCACATAATAATGAAAAGATATCATACAAGATTATCGTTGGAATCGTCGTCGGAAAGAATTTGCATACATTAAACCATTTAACCGATAAAAGAAAAAAATTAGCATTATTTTTTGACAAAAAGAAACAGAAGAAAAACCTCGCCTATATTTACTTATAATTATAGAGACATAGCTCCGCAAGCACGGCTAATAAATTTTCTCGAATTTTTCTTCACATTGATTTCAATTACTTTTAACAACGAGGAAAAGTCAAAGTACGCACATTTGTCTAGAATAACTTTACGTACTATTGAAGAAATGTTGTTTTAAGTTATACAAGCGCACGCGCATAAGCTTTTGCCTAATGGCACGAATTCATTTTCAACGAAAAATAATAACAATAATATAAATAATATATTATTAGTGATATGATTTTATTTGTACAGGAGGTGTAACTACGATGAAATCAAACTCCGAGCTCTCAAATAATTTAAACAAACTCAACTCAATCTTCCCAATTCTCAAAACTGTTTAACTCATAAATTATAATAAACTGAAGTATTGAAAAAAGTTATTTAGCGTGTATTATATATAATCTACGCGACTACATATCTATATAATTGTCTATATGATTATTGGCTAATTATAATACCAAATTGATATTTCTTTAATATTTGTAAAGAAGATAAAGAACAAAAAGAGAGAAAAAAAAGGACAAGAAAAAATTTCAATTGATAAATGATAAATAGAAGCTTAATCCGTACGAAGAAAAATGAAGAAAAAAAAAAAGATTTTCTATTATCTTGAATTTATGGAGGCTCTTATTTTGTTGTGCGGGTCGCCTTAAGAAATACAGAATGCTTCGTTAACCATGGGACACATCTTTATTTCTTCTTCATCGATAACAATACGTGGCGGGAACAAAAAGGCAAATATAAAAAAAGTTTTCTTTTCGCGATAATGCAATTACGTAATTCGTGAGCGTAAAGAGTTTGTCGGACGCGCCAATGAAAACAAAGGTTAGTCTCGCCGGGGCTTTCAGGCGTTTCCTCTGTTGACCGCCGACAACTAAGACGACATCGACATCGACTGCGACGACGAGGACGATATCGACATCGACATCGACATCGACTTGGACTGCGACAATGACGACCACGACGACGACCACGACGACGACCACGACGACCACGACGACGACGACGACGACGACGACGACGACTCCGGGGAAATCGTCGATACACCCCACCGGAAGTCCATTATTTCTCTTTCTCACTCAGCTGCCTTCTTGCCTTCTTTTCTTTTCATTTTTTTTTTTTTGTCTTTTCGTTTTTATTTTCTTCGCTTCCATCGTAGTGTAAATGTTTCTTTCGTTAGTACAATACAGCGTTAAAGAATGATAACAAATGTTCGTTCAAGGCTAATATTTGAGTTTGCCTTAATTTATATTTTTGCTTCTTACCCGTCGTAGAATTTATAGTTTAATATAATTATTTTGCCGACTGCCCAGAACGTTCAAAGCCACTTTCAATTAAAATAAAAATACCAATTAATTTTGGATAGTTTATATATGAAGGAACAATCGGGATAAGACTGCTGGTGGATCCAGCTGTGCACACGTTCTGTCTCTGTTCAGTATATTGAACTCATCTACAGGAATATTGTAGACGAATGCTGCCTTAGAAAAGGCTATCAAAGGACGCTCTCAAAGACTTGAAAGAAGGCTTTGAAAGTTCTTATACACTGAATATCACTTTTCTAACCACTTGCCCAACATATTTACAATATATTTCTCGGGGGTATTGATATTAGGTGGCCCCACACATTCCAGTTCCAAACGCTATTTCCGGTTCGACTGTTTATGGACTTCGGTATGAATAAGGAGAGGTACAATGAAATGAACTTAAAAATCAATTATTTATCATTCAACTAGCATTTAGACGTGAAATTACATTAAATTACAATTGCACGCGAGCCATTGAAAAAACAACTAGGCGAGAATTCAATTTTCATAATTTGTCTCTCGTAATTGACGTGCCGCTTATTATATTTCATTAAAAAATCTGACAGATTTAATTAGCAAGAATCCAACAATATTCACAATTTGCTTATTATTCATTCGTAGCTCAATATTGTCTCATGGGTGTGGATTACTTGCATAATTCTAAATGTATATAATAACACTTTGGCAGTATAAGTCGAATATTTAAATTCTACCCGAGTAATTTGTGATATACAAGTAATATTGATCGCGAGTGAGGATAATCGTGCTTATATTATTTGGAAAAATAAACTATCGGATTTCAGTCATTCGTATCAATCATTTCTTTAAAACTCATAACTTCAATTTGAAGGTAAAAATTAATCAAACGTAATAAAAAAAATATTGACAATATCAAGCTGTAGGTCTAAGATTTTACATACAATTTGTTGTGCACACGTGCGTTCAAACTTTCTACATTACAAAACTTTTACAAGCGTGTCTGGAGAGCTCTACCGAATCACCTTCATTTAACATATTATTTTAATTATTTAAACTACATTTACATAATCCAATGCACAGCTTCGCCCAAATAAATAGCATTACACATTGGCTCTAAATTCGTCTGGAGAGAGAGAGAGAGAGAGAGAGAGAGTTAATGGTATTTGTTACGTGTCCTTCAAAATACTAATAATAAACATTTAAAGTTACTAAAAGAAAAAAAAAAACATTTCTACCAAACTATTCTTAAATTAGCGACTAAAACTTTCTTATTTCTAAGCCGAATTTGCGATCCGCAAGTTGCATTATATACCGGGAACGACGTTGAAAAAGGGGAACATCGTCTCTCCGGATGTAAAAATAGACGATGGCGCTCAAATTACATACTATGCGATCGATCCACCCGAGAACTCCGATTGTTTAACTTTCCCTGAGTATCCGTACTATATAATATATGGATCAGCAGGCGAAAATTGTTGACTCTGAACTTTCATTCCCGCAGCTCGCGCATTAGAAACGGGGCATAGCATTTCTCCGTTTTTTTTTTCCTTCTCCTCGTGATTTAATTCTTTTACGACCTCGCGATATTCACATAATAACAAGATCTTCAATCGTCGACAAGTACGAAAATTCGTTCTACAAATTCCCCTCTCTTACTACTACTCAATACTCAACATTTAAACATACTCAAACATCAATAATATCCACAATAGCACACATTATGTTACGTTCGCATAACTTTTAAAGCTATGAAAAATTATCTCAAACATACATTTATCAAGAAGTTGCTGTAAATGGAGACAAAAGTTATTTGATTTTATGATAATGCACTTGTTTGTTATTTTGTTTCATAATGGTAAGAGTTAATATTATAAATATATCCTACATAATTGGCTAGAATCGTTTGGTTTATATTTTTTAAAATTATATAGGATTAATGTATACAAAGAATTTTAATATTTTAAACACAATGCAGTTAAAGTTATTTTGCTATATATATTTATATATATGTAGCAACTCTTACTATATTAATATATATTCAAATTTATTACTTACTTAAACTAAATAAGTGAATTTCATTAAAAGCCCCTAAATATACTTAATTTGCAAGAAAATTAGTTTTTATAAATATAAATTTTCAGATATTTAAAAGTAGTTGTTTAGTTAAAGTGGAGTAGAGAAAATTAATTTACAATCAAATAGTTTTGCTTTTAAAAAGCAACTTTTTTGATATAATGAAAATATAAGCTTCATTGATTGCATTAGAGATTTTAAATTTAAGCTTTAAATAACGAAAGCAGAAGTATTAATTTCTCCCAAAGAGCCTTAGTCGCGAATCTGGAAAGAGTAGAAAAAATAGATTGATAGTTAGGGAGAGAGAGAGAGAGAGAGAGAGATTGACAATGCCTCTGGTCATATATCTTTTTAGTATGCTATGCATAAGCATAAATGAGCGATAATTTCGGAGAGTCCGAATGTCATGTCCCGTTGCCTTTTTTTATCGACTGAAATGGAGAGAATTAACAAAAATATTCGTCGGACGGAAGAAAAGATATAAATAAATAAGGAGAAAAGAGGAATAAGCTTGCAAGATATTCTTAATAATATATACAAGCTGCCTTTTATCAATACATTTATGATAAATTAAAGAGGATGAATTATTTTAGACTTTGTTGCGAGTTATCGGATTTCGCCTACGAGTGTAAAAATTGAAGAACTGGTTTATTAAAAAAAATGTTGTTATGTAAATAGATCTTCTTTGTTAAGTCAACACTTTTCATGTCATTATCATTCAAATATTTTCTCGACTTACAAATACCTTTTTATTTTCTTATTCAAAGATAAAGAATATTTTTCTTTTGAATCAAATGAATTATACTACTACTTGCTAATTAAATCTGCTCTCCAAACACGCTCTTAATCTCACATATAATATTTTCACATTATTTTATTTAAAAATTCCTAACGCTCTGAAGTTATCAAATATTACTTATTTCTTTTGAAAACAAGTAAATTTTTTTCTTCTCCTCTGATTTTTCATAAACTCTCATTTCTGCTTTATCTTCTCCTCTAAATCGGCTGTTTCGCTTCCAACATTCGAACAAGAATTCAAAATTCAAGCCACAATACACTTGCCCAGGGATAATTCAAAAATCATTACGTAGACGCAATTAATGAAGCAATTACCGATACATAAAGGCACGAATAGTAGGCAATAAAGCAGTGCTAACGAGAGCTACGTCCAGCCAGTCTTTAGCAGAGCTAATTAAAAAGATATTAGCAATTAGTCATTAGAATGTTATTGAACTGCACACGCTTAATCCGCATTAGAGCAGCGAATGCCGGTAATATCGATATTAATAAATTCAAGATTTAAATGCAACGCCGAGCAGTCCGCCCGAAAAACATATTCCAACAGTGCCACTGGGTTAAGCCAATGGAACTAAGATTTTCCAAGCAATAACAAACTCGCCACTAACTACTTGCAATACAACACTTGCAAAACAATTCGTTAGCCGCTCGCTCAACGTCACTCGCCCTCCGCGACTCCAATATTCTCAGCTCCGATCTCGCCTCGCTAATCCACGCCAACACAACAACAACAGATCACATTCTGAGATCAAATAATAGTCGCCTAAGCGACATGCAATTAGGACACTTGCACCGAAAACCTGCCAATATCGTTCCACGAGAAGATGCTTCCCTTGACGAGGCATTAAACAAAGCTGCACATGTCGAAATAAGGCGTTACGGGCGCACTTTTATCATTAGCAGCTCAATGGCATTAGGCGCAGCCGGAAACGCTAATCGCGCAACAGATAGCATTATAATGATTAAGTAATTAGGGACTTACGAATGCGTTACTTCAAATGTAGCGTCTAGGCTCTTACGGGAAATTGCCTCTCCCTCGGCCCCAAACATTTCTCAAAGGAGAATATTAAGCAAGTTGCAATCACTGGCTCTTCCACTTAATAAAGCCGAGTTCCCTACGAAGATACAAATGCTCGCACTCCGTAAGGATCGCCGGGCAGGAATGAGTGAAGGGAGCTGATATGATCATCAAGATTTATCGGACGCGCTGTAGTTGTGCGCGATCGACTGGCCAAATGAAATTTCAGGGATCGTTGGCTTTTTACCTCCGCGTCATTATTCTGGCCGAATTTGAAAAAAGCGCGGCGCCAGGAATCAGCGCTTTCGATTGTCCGTTTCTCCCTCCGCACCTCCCGCTTAACGTCTAATTTTCCATTTATTAACTTCCATTTATTTAATTTGGCGTGCAGATGGTCCGTTAAAGTCTGCGATCTCGACGACGCGTGGGCGTATCGCTTGTATTGATTTATCAAATTTCAGAATTTTTCGCGATGAGATGCTCGATGTTTTGTATGTACGTTTTTTGCACGTTGACAGAGAGAGAGAGAGAGAGAGAGAGAGTTGACAAGAATTTGAAACTTAATATCAGACGATATTTCATCTCCGAGACATTAATTATAATGGAAATTTACACGAAGGAAATTATTCACCTGTATGAGAAAATGGAAATTTTTTTTTAACAAAAGTATTATTTGTTAGAGCGTATAATAATTATTGTTAAACTCTTTCGTGGTCTGATTTACTTGGATAGCACGAGGAACTCGATTTATTTAGATTATTGCTGCATTATTGTATATTGCCCGACTAACTGTCTGAAAATGTCTGAAAATTTTCAGCACCTTCATAAGCAGTCGTTACAAATTCTTCAATGAAAATTTCATTTTCATTCGACTATTCAAACTTCCATGTAGATAATATCCCATAATGTCTGTATAAAATTAATAACTTATCCGGGTTAACTCAAAATATCGATTATCCTTTTAGAATATCATCATATTTAACGTGGCAATTTCTTACAATTTACCAAAGTCTAATGTACTTTATTAATTAAATCAGGATATTGAAAAATTGTTCAATTTGAATTTAAGATAAAATTCCGTTATTTATAATAGACGTACTAGCTGAATTAATCAATCAAATCAATCAATTAAGACGGAGAAGTTTTTATTAAAATTCATGATTTAGAAGTAAATCGCTACTGTTTTAAAAATCAAATATACACATAATATATATACAAAATATATACTAATAATAGCCATGAAATTCGGCAATGTCACTAACGTTCAATTCTCCTTTCTCTAAATCATAAATATTCAAGGTACAGAGACAAGAAGTAGAAAAGTTGATATCTTACACTAATCTCAAATCTATTGGCTTAGACTTTCGTCAATGAGCAAGCGTAGTTCAAGTTTAGCTATACCGGAGGACTTTGCCCAAATTCATCTCGTATAACCGTTGCCACAACTCACTCTTATAAACGCGAGGCATTTGTTTTGCGTTCTCATAGCCTAGTGTCAAATACAAGCCGAGTTGTACTATCGGCCGTATCAGATTTCAATGAAACCTGTTTACGCTGCGCTCACCGAGCTAATATAAAATTGTTAGCGATCTTTTGCGCAATGATTGTGTTTCTTAACGGACAATAGGCTCGCATTTTTTTGCCAAGTCCCGTGTAAAAATTGTTGACATACCATCGTTGAAAAGGACGAAATTGCCTTTAGTGTGCGTAGGCTAGACATGCAAATGGAATTTTCGAAAAAGTAGTGGGTACAGGTAAAGTCTTGTTAATCTGTTCGAAAAAGAAAGAGTTAAAAGAAAAAATTAAAATCAATATAAAATTGTAATGATAAACGTTCCGTTTGAGTGGAAATTCAATCATTTAAACACATGTTTTCAAAGAATCTGAGGCAATTAATAGCCGTTTAACCGTATATAACATAATAATTATTATAATTATAAGTATATTAATGTTTAAAATTTCTATTTTATAAATAAGTAATAAATTAAATTTATTAAGGTACCTTTTTACACGAATTATTTTCCGGCAGAATTGAATTATAAATTGATTAAAAAAAACAATCTTATTATCAACAAATCGAATTTATTGTGAAAAATCGTACGCAATATTCGTATTAAATAGTAAACTTTATGAAATTTACATCATTGCGAGTTATATATAAGTTTATTGTAATGTAAATAAGCCATACTGCGCATAAAAATTATCGTCAACTTTTATTAATCTGATAATAATAATAATAAGTGTCGGGAGGGCTCGATTTTGAAATTCCAATTAAAAATTCCAAATTTCTTTACAATTACACATTACTTTTAAACAATTGCCTGCGCTGTCACAGCATTCATATCGATTGAAATTATTAACTTTTATTAAAAGCTTTTCTTTCACATATATTTGACGTCGATAACAAACACGTGGATAACTTTTATGCGGTAAGAAACTGATTTAACAATATGACTTGCGCGCATGAGCGGGATTAATTCTATTATCGCGTTGTTTTTACGCTTTATCGTGCCATTAATAGATGCTGTAATATTTATTCGATCAAACATCATAATACAATTACGAGATTCAAAACTTTGAGATTTCGTTCGCAATGCACTATATAGATTAATCAAATATTTTCCGAGTTTCGTTTATTATATTACATGGCAGGCGATATATGTACTTTTCGCCATCGCGGTATCGCGATAAACTCCAACGTCGCACCGATACGTGAGCTGGTGTAAACATTGAGAAAACAAATACTAATTACGCATGCACTCGCTATATTTATGACGGCGGAAGAAGAGAATGACCAGAAAAGATAGGCGCTCTTGTAATTACACAAAGTAAGCCTAACGAAGCTCAACGTGAGACAAGCTCGTAGCAGCGTAAATATTTTACATCCAAGCGCTCGCTCGACGATAGCTTCCCGATCCCTCGATCTTTATAATCTCTCTCGACAAAAGTCTCGAGGGTGGAATCCGTAGGTGCAAAACAGAAATCTACAACAATATCCAGCGCGGAGATACTTAAAGAGATCATTATTCACCGCGCGACGCCGGGGCAACAAATTATCCAGAGCGTATCCGAGAAATCCAGCCGGATCGTCCATTCAATCGCAAAGTCTTTTATGATTGCGCATTTATGCGGCGAATCCCCCGCGCGGTCATTAATTTTTTATGCCCTCGCATACAGTACGTAGGATCCTCATTAATCAAGCCGGCCGGGGGCTGATCAGGCAAAAGGGCTTTTGTGCCTGTCCATTTCCGGCGAGCACCCGGAGCTTTACTCTCGCATATGCGTCCTGTCGGGGACTTCCGTGACTCGAGCTGACAGCCGGACGTGTGTCGACGTTCCTTGGACACGCTGTCCATGTCGTTTCGAGCTGGTGGGGCAGCTTGGAGGAGCGAGAGGTGGGATCGTGATGCTGAGTTGTTGTGGGAAACTCGCTTTTTCGGAAGTCGGCATACGATAATGTTGAGTGCTGGATGGGAGATAAGGCTGGGCTTGTTTACGGAATTTTAATAGATATTTGATGGATATTTTGGAAAAGTTTAGAGACCCATTGCACACGCGAGTTTGTGGAATATTTTGAAATTCGTACGAGCCTCCCTTCCGACTAACACTCGAACCGTAATTTCGCCGTAATTCCTGCAACATAACGTAGTGCGTATAAATTTAATTTACAGCAGAGTCTTTACGATTGCCTTTTCGTCTCATCGTTTCATATATATAAAGTGCACACTGATCGCGATAAGCTATTTCGTCAGTCGGATCATCCAATCGAAATATAAAAGCTACGTTCACGCTAGTAAACAATTGTGCGTTATCAACAATATTCCGGAACAAATAAAATTCACGCAATAATTCGCAACCAACTTCGAGGTACTCGCGCTCAAATTTATCGTCGCATCCCTTTTATTTGAAATTTTATAACTTGCAATCATCGATGTATTGTACGACGAACAATGTAGATTCGAGTTACATTGAGCATTTACGAAGGGTTGATGTATTATAATCACTTTATGCTCGTATACTGTGATAATGCTTATAACCCAAAGTGTTGGACGCAATAACCCCACAATTATCACCACGAATTCGCATTCGTGATACTATAATAATGTCTGCAATTGAGAAACGGTTGTGATTTCATTCTAATTAGGCGCAAACAATCGAGCTTAATCAACACAAAATGATGAAATAATAATATTTAAATTAACGAAGAATAATAAAAGCCGAGGCGGCAAATATTCAAGCAAATTTAATAAGGCTTATTGAAAAAATCATAGGCCTTATAGTCTCGCAGATAAATATTCTATTCTTATCCACTATATTTTCAATAACAATATTTTGCAAATTGCTAAAACTCACTTGAATAAATATTTTCGAAATAGCAATCGATATTTTGTATTTCGAGTAGGTATGTACGAAATCACGTATGTGCAAAATAATAATAGCACAAACCATTTCATAATCGGCATTTTACAACGAGTTGACATTCGCATGGCAAAGATATAGCAATTTAAAAAATCAACATCTACAGAAGATAAAATAAAGATAAATTCTCAAGCAGATACAATTGTATGAATTATTTGAGGGCATAAAAAGAACGCTATTCGTTCTAGTAATCAATTACTGTGATGAATACAATTAATTCTTTTATCTGAAAACAAATGTGCTTAATTGACTCGCACATAGTACTTTGTATTATGAAAAATAAGCTTATAAATGTATTGCCATCCATTACAACTAGAATCTAAGAAACTAAAGCTAAAACTAAATTAGCAAGAAACTACAAAAAATAAATAGTATGCACGTGTGTGTGTGTGTGTCCGTGCACAGTTAGATAGATAGATAAATAGATAGATGGATAGAAAATTTATTAAAATTTAACATTTACATATATTTAGTAGATATTAATATTAAAACAGACAATACAAAACAATGCATAAGTAATGAAAAATAATGGTATTGTAGGAAATACTACGAGAATAAATAATTTTAAGTAATGACCATCTGGCTTGATATACTTAACACGCATTCGTTAAATATCTTCAGCACATTAAGAAAAGTAAGTCAAATAAAAAATTTTTATGCCGATTATATTAAACTAGGGATATTATTCCTAAATAAAAATTAACATCTAATTATACAATATTATACAATAACAATTAAATATAGTTGTACTAAAGATATAAATATTTATCTGTTTAGAAGAATTATAAATCGTATTACAAAACTTAAAACATTACGGGATAAAAATTTTCAATGATTACGCAATTTATAACAATATCAACAGCATAATGTTGAATTGTATAACATTAAATTTATAGATTCATCTTTCTCAAGAAGCTATCGAAAGCTTAGCTAAATAATAATTGCGAAATAATAACATCGTAATTTATAAAACCTCGAAATAATTGACAAATGAACGAAGGTAGAAACGAATTTGATAATCAAGGCCTAATTTCTTCACGTGCTATTGAAAGCAAAAAATTTAGTACAATACGAGACATAAATTAATTATCAACATCCATGGAAAAAATTTAGAGGAAACTAAAATCATTCAAGGACAAGAAAAATATTTCTATACATAGTGTATTTATAAAATTTTGGGAAAAAATGATCAGCGTACGACATTTAGAAATGCGCACGCAATCCAATAATAATAAAATTTGACAAGAAATTTAGATAGAATATTCCATATTATAGACGAATAATATTTGCATTGATTGGTGGTGATAATAAATATTGCGTAATAACAATTTTTAATTCAATCGAGAGATTACTACCGAATCATAAAATTACCAAGTGCAATAGAAATCGAGAACAGATATTCATTCATATCTAGTGCACAGAATTAATGAAAAAAAGTACATCGACAAAAATATAAGACCGAAGAAAAACTTGACGAAAAACCAATGTTCTTGTTTTGTGGTAAAATTACGAGGAAAATTTCAATCCAATTTATAATATAAGAGTTTAGCGTTCGAAAAGTATTAAAAACTTGAAATGGTATTTGCTGTATTAATAAAATTTTTAATCATAATGCGAGTTAAACGTTAAGTCGATAAAAGTGCCAATCAATTATATTGTTCGCTCGAAAATGCCATGAAATCGTATTGAAGTATAAAATTCTTCTTATTTCGATAATTTGCCGTTGTAAATCTAATTAGTCGAAAGCCAAAAACATGGAAAATATTTTCCAGACAATTATATCCTAAATTTATATAAAATCACAGTTGCTTATTGTACAATTGTATTATAAAAGCAATTTAAGATCTAAGAGAAAATGACATTGCTTCAATTAAATTATTATAAAGTCGATGTTCCCGAGAACACAGTATATTATCTATTTAAATTTGCTGGCATCAAATATTTTAATAATTTCGAGACAAAGAATAATCATAATCCTTTTTAAAGGTGTAATTATTCTTGCCTCGAGTCAGGATTTAAGTTGAATGTACACGAGCTTTCTTAACTCACATCTTGACGTAGCGCAAGGATAATTATGCCTCGAAAAGGGTTGTAATTGTTTTTTGCCTTGAATCAAGAGAAATCAAGATAATCGAGTCATCGTCTGATAAAAAAAATAATGAATTTGATAGATGGAGTCGACGAGCAGAATTTTCATCATTAATATTTATATCGGGCAGAGTTGAGAATAAAAAACGGCCGACCAGTTTAATCTCATTTATTTATTAGCTTGGTCTCATTATTGTTTAAATCTCGTGTGATTGCAGATAATCTTCAAAAATATTTCACTCGCCACGATATATTATCGAGTCGACTATTATATTAAAAATTAGACATAGTTCGATAAGTCAAGTCGACGAAAAACCTCGCGATGGATAAATTTCCTGCTTAACCTTCAAGTATTATGAAATGCTCAGAGTGAATGATTTCTTGAATCTTTAGACTTCCGCGTTTGCCAACAACAAACATCTAGATGATTTTCATGTGAAATTTGAAGAATGAATTCAACAAATAAAACGTGACGCAAGAGACGAATGTGTACTGTAAATAACGTACAAAATATTTTCTCCAAGTTTTCGCCTTGAAAACACTTAGGCTACGGTATAAATATCAATGATATCTAAAATTGCTGGCGTGACATAATGAAAATTAAAGACATACAGAGTTTGTTTAACTTATAGAGCTGCTTTTTTACCAAAAAAAAAAAAAAAAAAGTACGAGACGATCACTCCTTTGCCTCCAATTTTCTTCATTTTCAATCTGTCCAAGTGGAATTTCTCAGGCGGAACAACACAGCGCGCGTCTTTAACGAAATATTCAATATATATATATATATA
>JAPYYT010002486.1:0-17600 GCA_030522565.1 Ceratosolen corneri | reverse complement strand
TTTTATCTATATATATATATATATATATATATATATATATATATATATATATATATATATAAAGAGAGAGAGAGAGAGAGAGACAGAGAAAATCAAAGCTGTTAAAAATGGTATTTTTATAATTATTTTTATAAGCTGATAATTTGAACTATTATACTATATGTAATAAAGTCGAGTTAATGGATTAACTAAAGAATATAGTGAGTGATCAAAATCTATATATATGTACACCTTCATTCGACATTCCTTTCCAATTATTTCACACAATTACAATAGTTCTGGCAATCATTATATTTTTTCATTTGTGTTTTGTGTGTGTGTGTGTATGTATGTATGTATATATATCACATAATTCTACTAATAGAATAAAACATAAAATTAACTTTTGAAGGACTATTATTAGTATTAGGTTTAGACTAAAAAATATTATTTAGAAAAAAAAATTTTCTAAAGGAATACCAAAATTTAGTATTTTATATAGACTCCTTTATTTAACATTATTATCATAATTACAAGGTATGAAAGTATTAATATAAACTAATATTAACATAATAATAAAATAGTATTACATTAAAATATACTATATAAAATATAATAATATAATGCGATACTAATATCTTGATATAATTAATAAAAGTTAGAAAATCTTTTTAAATATTTAACAAAATGTTTAAAACATTGATAAACTATATTCCTCTAAATTTACATGATCGGTATACCTACAAGTTAACAGACTGAAAATTTAAATTACCTCTTACAAATATAATACAAATTACACAAAGTTTGTACTTTCAAATTAGTAGTAGCAAATGCATACATCACTTTTGAAATTGAAATGAAAATTTATTATAATTCGTTTGTAAATGCACTATTAATTGCATGTAAACTATAATGAATCATGAATTTTTACTTTACACTTTCAATATAATTGAATGTATATCTTATTAAATGCATTATTAAATGCATAAATTTATGTAACAAAAAAAATTTAAGAAACAGCCAATTTACACGTGACTTAACATTAGAAGATTAACTTTCATAAAATTATTATCGTTCAATTACACAAACAAATTATGCTGTTACTTGCAGAAGTTAAAGGTAAATAGACAATATTAAAAATAATAATGGTGATAATTTATATTAGAGATAAATTCTAAAGTCGATTTAACTTTAACATTTAACTTCATATTTGTAAAATATTACTTCGCATAACAACCAATCAATAATCAATTTAAACATTATGATTTAATTTGAAATATAAACTATCGCTTCATTTGATCATCTTGAAATTGAAACTGTTATAAAAACATATTATAAGTGATGCATATATTGAATCTGAATGGTGCATAAACATTTGCGATAAAGGCTACGTTCCGTCAAATAAATGCAAAATGAAGTAATGAATGAACTAAAGTGAAAACTAATCTTTTTCATTGGGCTAAAATGTGAAAAATAAATATTTGAATATAAATTCAATGGAACTTTGTAGACGTTATAAAATGATATACCATCCAAGAATCAGCATATATGCAATTTGTGCAAGTATTTGTGCAATTTGTGCAAGTATAACGAAAAAGTAAAAAAAAAAAAAAAAAAAAATTAGCCAAACAAAAGAGCTCAAATTCTCCACGAAGCCTTATTCGAATTAACCATTAGAAATTCACTCCAATTCCCGAGGAAATATAATTTTCGCCGTTATATTAAGGTAGACCTTATCGACTCGCCCAAGTGTCAAGTTGAGTGTCGCCTTTGTACCCTCAATCCACCTACAAACCCCCAAGTTTTTCCTGCGCCCGCGATTTATCTTCCGCGCACGAGGCGAAGCTTTCTCATTCTTCTCATAGCACACTGCTGTCCATATTTGAAAGATGAAAGGATTTACAAGCAGAACACTTCCTCAATTTCAAAATTGACGCGACGCTTCAGAATGAGCTACATTTCGATTAAAGGCGTGGCGTAGTAATATTATTCATTTAATCTCATTACTAAAGCACATAGTATACTCGATTGTGCATAAATAATATTCTAAATAACCTTTACTTGGTTTATATTATTATCGTTTATAGCTTTCTCATGACCTAACCTTGATTAGCTCGCGTTTTGCTTTATTTATTCGTTAAATCAAGATGCAATTATTGTAATGTATTATTTATATGTTTCACGTGGTGTTATAATTTTTCTTTTTAAATACATATGAGAGGAGCTAAAATTATATACTAAAAAATAATAAATGATGTAGAATTACTGTGATTGCTGTATACTCAACTAATGAACTTAATTAAATTGAATATTTTTATTTGATAACCCATATGTTAATGCGATAAATTCAAATGATATTAAGATGCACATAGATTTAAATAATTTAAGAAGAAATAAATTATCTAAACATTTATTCTATATTGTATTAAATAGAAAAAATTTTTTTTCCTAATATATTTAATGCAATAATGGAATGAATATTGTATTCGTACTTCAAAGTACTTATATTTAAAGTAATTATATAATACTTATATAGTACAAAGTACAAAGAACTATAATTCATATCAAATTATAAATATATTTTACAATAAGATGGGAATACCTTTGAACGACAACATTAATAAAATTGAATAAACATACTGAACTTTGATTTAATACAAATACATGTCACTATAGATTACACGAGATAAATGGATAAATAGATTTCATGATTTACATTATTTAGTTTACAACTTTTCACTTATAAGATTAATTGTAGTTTATAATAATATATATATATATATGCTGTATAATTATAAAAAATATTTTGTACTCGCTTGTATATTAATATAAAAATTAATTTTCAAGAATTCATTATTAATTCATATGATTCATTAATTCATTATAATTCATTATTATTTTCAATTTCTATTTTCTTAAATATATTGAAAATATATTCATATATATTATAGAATTTAGTTTCCTTTGAGAACGAATTACAATATTTTCAACATTTTAATAACTTCAGTTATATTAGTGCACAAGAAACCTAGTCTTCACATACAAAAACTGTAGGATTTAACATTCTCCTTACTAAAACATAAAATTATATATTTATTTTTTTTATTAAATAAGAAAGATGCAAAGATATTAAAAAATAATACATTTAATTTAACTGTAATATTTTTCAATACTTATATTAATCTTGATAGTTTTTGTAAAAATATATGATTTAGAAGCAATGAAATTAGCAATTACATTTATGCATCTGAATTTTAATACAGATACAAATTATTTTTATTATTATTGATCATGTATATTTTATTATGAAATTTCATTTTACATAAAATAAAGCAATGAATTAATAATTCATCAGCGAGATTCTTATTGATGATAGAACTGAAAACGCGTCCAAAAATATATACATAGGGCACAAGAAGTTTATACGGCTCTTGAAAAAAGATTTATCAAGTCAGCACAGAAAAAGTTAGAAACATACAAAGATCTTTATATATCTAATTTGTTAGTGAACAAATATCTAAAATAAAAAGCCTAAAAATCGATTTTTTTGAATACTTATTAATGAGCTTCTATTAATATGGGGGCAAATTTGCAAAATAAATAGAAATCAGTATTCAAATGCATTTGAAAATAATTAAAATACTTATTACAGATAATATTTCCTGAAAACCAGATTTTTTATTTCAAGTAGTTTTTATTAATATAGCTATAATGTATAGTCGGTTTTACCTGTGTTTTGAATTTATAATGTAAAAGCATATATAGTTTCTAAACGATTATTCTTTTAGATTGAAAAATTAAAAAAAATTAAAGATTTTAAATAAAATTAAGAAAAAATTGTAACATAAACTGTTTGCCTAATTTTATAGTTACAAGTTTCATTTTATTATTTGACAATTTAAATATAAGCTAATTTAATATAATCTAACATATTTTTGATCTGGAAATTTCTTATTTAAAGCATTACAAATTCTACGTGCAACTTAATTATAAATATTAAATTCATAAATTCAAAGAAATTTACTTAAAAGATTGCATTTTGCATATTGCATAAATAATTTGTTCAAATTCATAGTTAATTGTATACTTTTATAATATATAAACATAATTTAATTATAATTTGTAACATAATGTTAGTGTATATAAATACTAAATATATAAATATATAAACAAACAAAACAGAAGATCTAAAGGGCAGTTGTAGCTCACTGAAAAAAATTTTAATATTTTTCAGAACATTTAGTTTTTACGTGTAGTATAATTTTAGCAAAAATATGACACTTTCAAACAAGATATAGGATCAACATTTTTTCAATACAACTACAATTATTATATAATATATTAACATTTTAAGCAAAATATTAGCTGTCTCTTTATATATATATATACATATCTTTAATTAACGAAGTAAAATATTCAACTATGTCTAAACATTTTGGATTTTTGTCTATGTTTCTTAAATCATTTTAAATTTTAAACAACATATAGTAAAAAAAATTTCTTATTCCAATTAAACTTTAAAAAAGTTTAATAAGGAACGAATAAAAAATACTTAATATGATGTAGCATTTAATAATTATATTATTTAATATTAAAAAATATGTATATATTACAAGGAATATTACAATATTTTTATTTATTTCTAATACAAATTCATTAGAAAATATTCTGAATAGCATTGTTAAAATTACAAGTTGATAGAGTCATTTTTAATAATATCTGTACTTCAACATTAAAATTACTGTCTTGCTATATTCAAAATTATAAAAAAATAGTCCATAATAATTTATATTATACTGAAGTACATATGACTTTATAATTTCTTAGTTCATAAATCCACATATCTGAATAAAAAAATGTTAATTTATATTGCATAATAAATAAATCTTCAAAAATATTACAAAAACCTTGTCACGTCCATTACATATAATCCACACAGAAATGGTTTCTTTACTATCTATAGAGCTGTTGCATTTTTTATTTTCATAGAATTAGCTATTAAATATATATCAGTTAAGTTCATGAATCGCAAAATTTAATCTCAATAGATTACAAACAATATGCTGTTTAAAAAAAATCACGTACATAGTTTTGTTTAAAAAAAATTTATTTGTTTAAATAGATTCTCAAAATCGTAAAAATACACAAAAATTACACTATCATCGTATACATTAAACTAAAAAGGAAATAATTAATAATGTTTAATGATAATATATACAATTGAATGTGAAGGTGAATTAAAGTGCATTAAATATATTATATTTATATAACAATATAAAGAAATTTTAATATAAGCAATTCTTTTATAAAAAATAACTACTAGGAAAATGCTGTATTGATGATATTATCAATGGCTAATTAAACGAGTTTGTCAAATATAATTATGCTTTATTTGTAATATAAAATATGTTACGTCTAAACTTTATATTTCTGAATTAATTTATCAATAATTACTTATTATAGATGTTATTGATATTAAGTTCATAATAATAATTATAATCATCATGTTGATTATACATATTATTTTAGCTCATCAAAATAATAAAATATGGATTTTTATCATAATCGATAATAGCGATAATTCATTACCGACTATTTATACAATAATGTACTCCTGAATAAAATTAATGACGATTCTAAATATATTCTAAAGTATGATTCATATTTAATGACCAGTCGGTACGACAGAGATCGTAACCAAGGTCGGTATCTTCTATCCCTTTACATTACCATCGACACAATGACATAATATTTTTTTTATAATGATTGCACAATTAACTGTATCAAATAATTTGCATTACGATTGTATTAAAAACGATTTATTTTCTTTTTAATTGTGATATTTCATTTTAAAGAAACTATGATTTTTTACACAAAAAGTCTGAAAAAAAAAAAACGAAGATGTAATCGGTGTATTCGAACGTGGAGGAGTTAACTTTTGAATTTAAAATTTACGCGGAAAATCTAGAAAAATCGACAGAAATATTGCTTTCATTCTACCAATAATTAAACACTTATAATCACAATTGAAACGCCTACGCGTGGACAACCTTGTCAGACATTGATTTCTCACAACTGCCATAAGCGATTAAGCTGATAGGTTGTTTTACCGACCGATCTTAAATACAATTAAATCTTTTTTACTGTTTTGTGCATTCATATAAAATATCTCTCTGTTTCAAATTACAACAGCAAAATTCACAACGAATAATATGCTTATAAATAGCAAGCATCGATTTTAAATTAAAATAGTGTATAAAATAATCATTCCCAATTGAATAATATGTTAGTACGTACGAAGATCACGTGATAGAAATAAATTACTGTATTTATTGTTATATAATGAATATTACAAATGAATTGTACATTATTATAAAGTGATAATATATATATATATATATATAAACTGCACATAAATTTTCTAATAAATTCATGATAATACACACTGGTTTGCTTAATAAAATTTGGATAAACTTTCGTTTCCTAAAATATTATGTTAATTATTTAAAATTTAAAAGTAGCCGTACATATATAGTTTTCATATTCTACTATATTACTTTTTATTAACGCCTGTATCAGCTTATTCTTATTATTCGTATTTATAGTATGAAAAATGTATGTCGAATTTTCACATATAAAATAGTTTTGAAAAACTGATGAATAAATAAACTTGCAGAACGTCAACAGCAAAAGATAGTATGCAATCTGTATGATAAAAATATAATATATATATATATATATATATATATATATATATATAAAAGTATCGTATCTTCATTAAAATATTTTGTTAAATGAAATTTTCTTTTACCGGATTTAAATAAAATGAAAAGAAGCTCATCGAGTTTTTACTTTCTATGAAATTAAATGTTAGAATTTTTGTAACAATTAAAATTTTTTAATATTTACTCTTCGTAAATTTTTTAATTTTATGAGTAACTATATTTTTGTAGACAATTTACAATTTCACCTTTAAAACAGTGTTTCACAAGATCATAAAAACTTGTGATGTATCCTTTTACACATCCCCCCTTTTCACATATGACCCTTTCAAGTGCAGCATCGATTCTTGAGTAATAAAATTTTGATTGCCTACCTGGAGGAATTTTTTATTATTTAAAAATTAAATTTGGTTCTATACCATACGTTCTTATTTGACAATTAAAATAATTATAAATATACGAATATAAATATGAATTATGGATTGAGTTAAAAATTCATGCATTATAAGAAATAATAATCTATTCGCAATTCATGTGTAAATATATAATTTTATTAGTAACAAAAGATAAAGTAAGAAACTCATAATAAAGTACAATTAAATGTTTTCATTTTTATTTCACTTTAATGTAGGTAATTATTATAAAATTATAAATTTCATTATAAAATATTATTTTATGTTTAGTAAGCCAATCGCCAATCGGTGTCTTACAAATTAAAATTTAACAAAGCTGTTGGTTTAATATTTAAGTATTACCGAATAACTCGCTAAATATGATAAAAATGTATTACTTGGCGTTAAAAACCTTCCTCGTTGTTTTTCTCTGTAAAACATATTGATTCCTGCTTGTTATGAAAATTAATACAATAAATATTTAAAATTAAAACTTTTGTAATTTAATCTTATTTCAAGATGTAAAAACTTATCCACGTATTTTTCATTTAAAGACTTGAACTAGTAATGAAACAAATTTTATTACCAATTAAAAATCGCAATTCACTTCTGACCTCTTTTTCAAATTAAAATAGAATGAAAATATGTAAATACAAATTATAAAATAATTCATACTGAATTAGAGAGAGAGCGAGTGTGTGTTTGTTTGTTTGTTTGTTTGTTTGTTTGTTTTGTGTGTGTGTGTGTGTGTGTGTGTGTGTGTGTGTGTGTGTGTGTGTGTGTGTGCGCGCGCGTGTGTGTGTTTAAGTAATATCATATATTTTTAATAGTTCTTTCAAATAAGATAATAGAAATTTAATTGTGAATTTAAAATAACGTTAACTGCCATCTGAATTCAAAGTTATGTAAGTTGATTACCGATAAATTAAACTTCTTGTTCGTATGCATTTTTGTAACGTATGTTAAAAATTATTACACTTTCCCAATACATCGTATACCTATTGATTAAAGACTAATATAGTCTTTTCACATTTAGGTCTATATTAAAGGAGTTTAACCGCAATGTCGAGGAAATATAGCGATCAATAACGCAAACACGATTGAAACCCAAAAAAGCTAGCAGTTTTAATGAAGAGTATCGTGAAAGCCTAGAAAAAACCCATTGTAACCATTACATGAAATAAAAGGTCTTTTGAAAACGTCCAGTAGATTGTAAATGCTCTTCGTATATTAAACTGCTTCTCCATTTATACTAATAATAACTGTAATCTCAATTTTTGTGTATAAAAACGATGACATGTCATCATATCCAGGTTCTTGAAACTGCACACTCTCGAAAAACATGTGCAACATTTAATATTAACATAATTAACACTTATTTCGCAGGCAATGTAATATTCAGAATAAATTAATATACGCTCGCAATAAAAAAAATATCCACGTTCGGAAAAGCGAGCCTTCGGCAATCGAAATGCGTTACAAGTAAATAGCTAACTGAGCGCCCACTAAGGGACAAAAGGACGACGCGTACGCTAAAGGCCGAAAATTACAAGGATCCAACGCGTCCTATTTATTATATGACCCATATACGCTTTCGAAGCGCCTATAACCCCACCCCCCACCCCCACCCCCACATCAAAGTGTCACTCTAATCGTGATAGGACTTACGCATTGGACTGGGAACAAAGTTTTTACTCTACTTGTAATGGCTCCGCGATGTTACGTCCAGCGAACGCAATCCTGTTTACGAATGCCAAAAGTGACTTACACGTGAGAATATATAGTGCGGTGGTGAGTTAACTTGGTCTTCTAAGAATGACGGCCGAAATGATTTACCGCGTGCATCTTATTTTTGGGCAATGTAAGTGCCAATGCATTGTCCGCTCGGATTAATCAGAGAAATAAATATTGTCGACGAGCGTTCCACGGCATGAAAGTTTGGACGCCGAATGCAGTTGGACAAGACCGCTTTAATTGTTTTGAAATAAACGAATAATTATTGCAAATCAAAGTGGCCTCACGTTACTTAAGTACATTACTCGAGGGGAAAGCCGATAATATTTTGCCGAAGATATTTTGCAACGGAGTGTACGAGTGTGCGTTACCTCTTAAAAAAATATCGTAATTCGTAGATTTCGAACATTTTTGAAACTGGCGTATATCTGAGGCCAAGCTCATGCGTTTTGTTGCGTTACAATGTTGCCAAGTTATACGCTCGCCTCGATTTCAATATATTATAACCTTAAATTTTTCTTGTACTTTAAGATAGAATTCGAAAATTAAACGGGAGAAAATTATCATTTTCAATTCATTGCTAAACAGACTATGGATAAAAGCAAAAAAACTTATAATATTCGCTTACGTAAAATTAATTACCCAAATTTTAATATATCTCCAACGTTATAAAGCTAATTTGTAGGCAGTGTTGTGTTTTTGAAAATTTTTTCACAATAACTCATTATCAAATTCGTTTGTCACACACGCAACTGTATTGGTATGGCATATATAGTAATGTCAGACCTGCTGAGAAATAATCGATGAGTTTCATTAAAAATAATTCACTCCAACTAGTGGCTTCGCCAATTACTATAGTACGTAGTGCGAGTAGGTAGTTGGACGAACTTACATTGGTCTTGCTATGAAGCAGCAATGAAATAACTTGCTGTTCAAATAAATGTAAAACTATTTGTCCAAACACCCATTGGATACGATTTTACGGTAAAGCAGCATGAACGAAGCATTGGTTGGAGTGGAGTATAGTATGATGTCAATCGTTTCAAACGTCTAGAGCGACAAACTGACCAGATTGCCTTGTATAAAACCAGCCGAATCGACAATTTGCCGGTACGTATGTGTAAAATCGTCGGCTTATGTGCACAGACATGCATTCAAGCATAGTATGAAGAAGCCCTGAATATTATACGTGCGAGCGGCTTTATACAGGAATTGAACATGATTAAATAAGTCTCGAGCGACGAGAATCAAGAACGCGAGTGCTTGTTTAAATGGTGTCAGGTTAAGCAAATTCTTTACTGATTTATTAAAAAAAAAAAAAAAAATAGTTTAAACGAGTAATGATTAATTCGTTAAAATAAAATTTATGAATTTTTATTTAATCGCATGTATATTGTGAGTCAATTTGATAATTTAATATATACTAGTTAACTACTATAACCCTGTAACATTATTACCTTGACTAGCATTACTATTCTGGCATATTAATTTTCTAATAAATAAAATGTACTTGACGGTAATAATAAATGCAAAGAAAAACAATAGTACGCTAGAGTAATAAACAATAGCTTGTAGTTGTGCTTCAATTAATCATTGAAAGAAATTTAACCGAATCTCATTCGAGTTTGCTCTTTTTAAGCAAATTTTAATTTATTGCATCAACTATTTAAATCTCAAAAAATAGTTGTATATCTAGTACAAACAGCACTTTAAAGTACAACAGCAACTTTAAAGTTCAATTTAAATAATAGATTTTAATATATATCATAATAATACAAATTTCTTTAGTACATAATAAGGAAGTGTAATAAATATATTCAACATTTTACTTACGAGGTAAAAAAGTAATTTACAATGAAATATAAATATTTATCGACAAATGTAGAGACTCGCAATTATTGTCATGTTAAAGTAAATAACGAAACTATCGACTCACATCACTTATTTCAAGTAAAACAAAATTTCAAAAGATTAATTTGTTAATAAAACATAAACACTTTAAATAATTTTTAATGCCGAGCATATTAAAGCAATCATAAACTTTCTTACTACTACTTAATTTACTTAAAATTACTTACTTAATTTTAATTCTATCCATCAAATTAAAAATTTAATGTAATATTCACATCTTCACATCTTTATTTTTTACATTTATTTTTACATTTATTTATTGAAAAGTAGTTACTTACGTAACCTATCTACATTAATCTAAATAATTGAAAAGATCAATGCTATAAAGGAACTAAAGTACGTGTAAGCAGTTATTGCGATTCATGATTGTTATAAAATGTCTCAAGTTTCCTGATTTCTTAATATTGTTCTTTCCCCTTTTCTAATCTCTTTTATTTTAACATTTTTGTACTTTATTCTTTTTATTTTACAGTAATTTATTTTTTATATTTGCACAAAATCAATCATAGTGTGATTTTGAAATTTTATATTTAAATCGTGTTTCAATAAACGCAATTTTATTAGTTTCCCCACCAAAATAAAAATATCATTGGATTAAATTTTATTGTTTTATTATTTCTTATATATATATTACATAGTAATTGTTACTTTATAAAAAATGTATTTGATCGGATTGACGATGACTTAATGATAATTTAGTTTTAAATAAATAGTTAAAGACTTATTTTATTCTTTAATATATTTCTTAATACGTTATAAATATTATTGAATATATTGAAAATTTTTAAATAATTATGCCTTACCAGCATACTGAGATACGAAGGCTACTTTTAGTAATACATTTAACTTATAATATTCGTACTAAAAATAGAAATTATTAAAGTTTTAAATTTTTTTAATTTGAATTTAATCAATTAATTTTATTATTTAAGGACTATTAACATTTAATTCCTGAAAATTAAACATTTTATAAGATAATTTAATTATGAATATTTATTAAATTACCAGTTTATCACTTTAAAATGTAAATAAATGAATTTTCAATATTTTGTGACAGGATATATAAGTTTTAATAATTAAATCTTTAAAACATGCACACAATAATTCAATATTATAAAACGATATTATAAATTTTTTTTAAATATATTTTTTATCCAGTACTCAACATGTAATAGCAGCTTGTAATTATATTAGTGATATAGTAGTATTCAATAGTACAAATCCAGCCAATTATTTTACTTATATTCTATAATATTCTATATTATATTCAAGGAATATATAAATCTGATAATTAAAAATTCGAATTAAATAAGATTATACTTTGGGTGTTCTAATGTTAATTACCATTTTATTTTTCATCTCTCTTATAATTTCCACAATTATTTTCTTCAAACTTTGACGTTATTGAAAAATATATAAAAATTATTATGATGCCCTAATATAAATAGAAAATAATGAGAATATTAAGAAAAATGTAAAATATGCTAAAAAATGCTAAAAAAAATAAAAAGATTCTGTATGGATGTTTAATTTATTTACGTAGCGAAACAAATCTGATTCTAAAATTTCTTTAGTACCTTTTAGATTCGAGAGAATAATGCGCACAAAAATATAATTACACAAAGTCTAGTTGAAATAATTTTAAATTAAATTAATAAGCCAAATTTAGTTACGTATAGTTAATATTAATATAATAGCTTACAAGAAGAATATTATTCATTTTACACTAAGTATTTTGTGGAATATATATTGGCAACATTGTTAGTCGTAAGGATAATTTTTTTAATAATGATATATGACAAAACATATAGACTATGATAATTATTATGCAAAGTAATAATTTTCTTATATTGCTTATAAGAGCTTTCTTAAATTCAAAATAGCAATTCATTTTTATGGAACATTTAGTTCCAAATATAATTAATTTTTGCACAAAAATATCAAGAATCATTCTTCAATAAGCTATATCAAAAGGAAATTTTTTTATCACAAATAATATGTAAAAAGTATTTATATTTAATTGTTATGAATGTATTAAATAATCAAATTTATATATTTATTTATTTTAAATTTCTTAAATATATTACAAATTTCATTCATTGCGTATTATTTACATGTAATATAATCTGAATTGTATACCTATGAAACTTTATAATTAATTTGTCAGCTAATGATATTATATTTAAAAGCAAAATAATACTAATGATGCTTAGAATGGTTTTATATATTATTATCTTTTTTTACAAAATACATAATTATGTTTAAAAAAATAAGCCGATATATTTCAAGTATTTTAAGTATAAGGCACACGTGGAATTAAACAAAAAATTAATTGCTAATATAAAATATAAAAACATAACATCAATTAGAGATACGGAACGACGAAATTGAATAAAATATATGTTCCACAAAGTTCGTAATATTAATAATTGTTTATTGGTAAACACTTGCAGCTTCGAAATTCCCATCACAGTGAACGATGTGAAAATAAACAAGAGATGAAAGAATTGATACAAGTATCTGACTTCTTTATTGAACACCTTGCGTTTGCTTTCTACCTGTTTTCCGTTTCTCACTTCAACCGCACCTCTACGGCCTACATTATGTTTACAAAGAACAAAAAACGAAAAACAACAAACGAATGGGATCGGGGTCCAAAGTTTACTCCAGATTACATTTATTTAATCCAATGCAGAAATCTGTAGTAGCCAACAGATAAATATCCCCATTATACAAATTTTTACACGTTCTTTTAAATAATATGTTAACAAGTTAATAACAATGCTAGCCAACATCAACGCCACTTTTCTCTGACTTGCGTTCTTTTTTCCCTTTTCACAACTCATTACGCCCTTTAAAATATACGTAATAATTGCTTTTACTATGCACTAGACCAATACTTGTATAATTAATATGGAAGACGTTCAGCATATTGAACACATTCACATTTATACTTGTCTTTTAACCTAAATATATATATACGCACATTTAAACATTCAATTTGATTAAATATATATATATGCACACGATAGTTTCATACATTTCAGCCACACACTTAAGTTCAATAAAAGTTCGGTTTTATAAATTGCTTTCTATACGTATAATACGATTCAACATTAATCTACAATGTAGAAATATACAAATTTCAAAACAAAAAAAATTTTTTGAAAAATAATCAATACTTTTATATTTTCTTTTTACTATTTTAAAGAATAGCATTAAAGAAATTTCTATAGATTTTGTTCAGAAAAAAAGAAAAAAGAGTAGACTCTGATATATTTAAACCCATGTTAAACAAACAACTGTATAATTTATCTATTATCGCTAACTTTATATCTTCAAAATTTCGATATATTTTATAATACTTTAAGTATCTTTCAAATGAAGTGTATTTTATTTGTGATGAGTCGTATTAAGAAAATTGAAAGCATTGATTTTAGGCATTGGCTACAAAAAAGCATTTAAAAAAATCTATCTTATTATATATATATATATATATATATATAGTAACTCATAACTGAAGAAATATATATTTTTTTAAATAAATTGAGTTTGAAATTTTTATTTAGTAGAAGTTAGAAGTTCCATGATATAAAAAACGCAAATAATGAATTAATGCAAAATATATAATATTATCACCAATTTAAATATAATCATTACCTTAAAGTCGCATACAAAATTGAAAAACTTATTTTTTAAATATTGTTTATTCTATTTACCTTTAGATTTTTTTATGCACAATTCATCGTTATTAATGTCATCATTACTTTTTAATAAGGACATTTAAAAAATTCCTTTTATTTAAATAAACCATTTGTTTATAAGTAAATATTGACATTGCGTTTTTCACGCGAGATTATTTCCTATGTTACTAAAGTGGCGCTCCTAATAATATTGAATAAAATTTATAATTACGTATCATCAGTTTATATATAATCTAACCTGATAATAAATGTATTGAATATATTGATATTAAATTTATAAATAAATCTCGAAGTTACATATTGAAGGTCAACATAAATATAATATAAAAATTATTTCGGTCGATAATTTAAACTTCGTTAAATTTCGTGTAATCTACTAATTCGTAAATTGCACAACCTCATATATTCAGAATAAATAGATAAACGATTAACTATTATGATATATAATTAATATAACGATGTATATATTAAGCATTAATACTTCAATATTCTGGATTTAAATTTGATTTAAATTTCGCACCTGCTATCTCAAACAAATTTATCCAGAATTGATGCAATAAGATGAACTACATAAGCAAGAAACCTTACTATAAGCATACGAACCGCTATTGGCATACAATTTATTCAACTACATTATATGAAATACATGTACAATACACGACACGTCGATGCACTATCCAAATCACACATACACACGTAATTACGAATATACACATATACACAAATGTAAATATACGTATACATGTATTAATTATGGTTTTACGAACGAGCCCAGAATCTGGCAAATAAGTAAAAAAAACCACTTAAAAAAATTATCAAATATATTTAGTATTACTGAAACAATAACAACAACAACAACAACAACAATGACGATGATAGATTAAAAATGACTATTCTATTAATATAAAAAAAAAAATTTATCGACGATTCGTATTCTTTATATTAGTATATTAAAATTTAAAATAGAAACAAAATGATTTGTTTTTTTTTTTTTTTTTTTTTTTTTGGCGTAACATTCAAAATATTCGCCCAATTTATTTTTACAATAACAAATAATACATAAAATAAATGGTCATATCATTGAATATTATTCATATGATTTCACAAAAATTACCAAACCAATATTTTGTTTTATCATTTTTGATGAATATATCTTTGAAGTTAATAAGATAATAAAAAATGTTGATTTAAGAATTGAAGATTATTAAAACAATGAAACAAAGGATATTAATTTTGACCATTAAAATATTATAATTTTATTCAAATAAAAAACATAAACTTCGTTAAACATGGCTGATAATTTGGTGTTACCTAATGTCTACCATTACGTCTCCCAATACATTTTAAAATATTCAGTCTATTTTGACAATTATAATATAAATAAATGTGTCCATATTTTTGAACGAATGATTTTAATTTATATGCCGAAATAAATCAAATCCTCGTTGATAAGAGAAGCTGATTTATTTATAAATATAACTACAGCAGGCTGTATTTAAGAACTACTTCGAACTAGATAATGCACACTGCAATGAGGAGATAAAAATACACTATGTACATCTAACTCGATCACGGATCTTTGATCCGCCATTTTGAAATTAAAAATTTGACTTTAAATTTATAATAATTAACCACTTTTGTTCATTAAAAATGATTGCTAAAGTATTTTCAAGGATAGCGAGAGTATTTTAGACTAGCTGTACGCATACATAAATGTAAAAATCTACAGGCTAACCAATAGAAATTATTCGCAAAAGATAAGGGACATCGAGATCACAAACTTTTCTCGAGCTGATACTCTACTTTAGAAATAAGCGTCGACACACGCGCAGCATCTTTCGGCTTTGGCAACGTTTTTAGGCAAAAAAAAAATACACACAATCAAAGTATGTTATAAAAAAATCCCTAAATTACCATGAGGTAATTCAATAGAGCATACAATCCTATTTTCCATAGCCCACTTACTTTTCCACTTACGCTCGCAGCTTTCGCTTTCCCCTAATGACATCATTGGATGATGCTCACACATTATATTCCACGTAAAGACCGTCCCCTCCCCTCCCCTCCGCCCCCTCTCCCACCCGCCGCCCCGCCAACCCGCGTAAATTACGCGCGTATATTACGCCGTCGTCGTGTAAAGAGCCAAATATCTTACATCACGGTCGAACACGCATGGAAAAGTGCGTCGAACTAAGCAAGAAAAACGTGGAAAAAATGAACTGCACAGGGGAAGAGAGGAAAATTTTGTTTGGTTGTTTTTTTTTCTTTTTTCTTTCTTCTTTTTTTTTTTTGTTTTTAAACAAAAATCGAGCAACTTCGTTTACCGTGCAACGCGACAGCGACCTTGGCTTAGCAAGCGCACACGCTTTTCGTTAAATAGACGAACGTGCGTGCGTGCGTGCGTGGGTGCGTGCGTGCACCTATGCAAACTCGGGAGGTGCGCGGCAATCTTCCTCCCCCTCGCCCCGATCCTCGTTTCTCCCTTGTCACCTCGTACACATTGCGACAAATGTGCGAATATGCAGCAGCGACTTGGTTTTTTTTTTCTCTCTCTCTCTCACCAACACACCGCAATCGCTTGAAATACGTAACAAATGATACATAAATGCGGATAATAATTCCACGCGTTGGCTCGCGCACGCACTCGCGCGCCTATTCCTCGCTCACATTCTACTCAGCTCAACAACTCTCCTCTGCATAGCCAAGGCGTTTATTATAATCATGTTGAATTGATGGGAAAGTAGCTTAGTGAAATAAAATTTCTTCGCACGCTCGCTCGGGCGGCTTCCAAAAGCGTCAAAGTGAAGTGATGTAGAAAAGTTTGGGATTATCGAGCTTCGCGAGAGACTATAAGTGCATAAAACAAGAAGAGGCGAGGAATAATCGTCGGGATACTTGACGCGTGCGAAATAATGGGTGCGTGAGTGCGTGTACGCGTTTGCGGGAGACGAAGGCGGCCCACCGAGAGTCCAATAAGAGCGTGCGAAAGAAAAAAGCAAAAGAGCGCGGCCGAAGCAGCGAACGCATTTTACGCGGAAGAACAAAAATAAAAACGCGTGAAAGCCCGGGCGTGGGGATTCGAGCGCGTGCGAGGGAAAAACGAATTGCAATAAAAGCGCAAATCGTAAGGGGGAGGAGGGGAGGAAAGTGGGGAAAAG
>JAPYYT010002485.1:0-36818 GCA_030522565.1 Ceratosolen corneri | reverse complement strand
TTATTATTATTATTATTATTATTATTATTATTATTATTATTATTATTATTATTATTATTATTATTATTATTATTATTATGCCAATGCTGTAAAAATGCTTGCAAGGCGAAGTGTACCCTTTGATCGTCGTTTTCATTGAATTATTCGATCATTTGACTGAACGGAAAATAAAATTTCGTATTCATGAAATATCGCTTGCCTTACAGGTACGATCGGCCGAGGTCAAAGGCCGAAAGATCAGCACCGGATGTTCACCGTGAATAAGGTGCCAGGCTTCGCAGCCCAGATGCGTCGTGACAACCTAATCAAATCAGGGTCGAAGCATCTGGAAGGTAGCCCGAGTGGTACGTGTCAAGAAACCAACATCAGGATGCGCGATAACTCGCCGAAGACACCGCGACCGAGGAGCGAGGAGATACCCCTCGAGGACATGCGACTGCGCAAGAGCTCTTTAACCGCGTCGCCTGTGTGCGTGGCTGAGCACGTAGAGATTGGCACCCAAGCAGCTTCGACATCTGAGGAACCCGAAACCCCAATAAGAAAACACTCCGAAGAGACGTCCTTCACCGAGAAACAGAGTAACGAGGCTCGCCCGTCGCGTAGGAAGGGCAAGGTGGAAACTGTATAACTAACGTAAATCTGTATTATAATCGAGGTCGAGGTATGCCTTTTGTGGCTCTATTAATGAAATGTTTGACTACCAAATGCGTTAAACGCTTTTTTATACGTCCCAATGAGCTTTTATGTATAAAATTACTGATTGAATATTGAAAATACAAATAAAATGTGTTTTAGTATTAAAAAGGATACGACCATATCTGGAGAAATATATATTTGTACATTTGATTGGCTAATATTATAGCTTATAAGTTTAGACGCGACTCGTAATATTTCAAAATTCGATTGAATACCTATTTGGTTCTTTCATTGATATTCCCTAAACAATGGAACTACATAGTTTCCTTAGACAAGTTTGTAAATAATGTAAATTTTTTTAGTCGGATATAATTGTTATTAATAATTCACACAATAATTGATATTTTCGTAGTACTTTCTTCCTTTTTCAAATTTTGAATTCTAATAGCACTTTATAAATACATATCTTTTTTCCTTAGATCCAGTATTTTACACTTGTGCACAAAAGAATCGTAATTTTTCTATTAATAATTAATAAGATAAGAACTAATTTCACTATATTTTTTTATATATTTACTAAATAATCTTGCTGACTTCGTAGACGTTATTAATCGTCAAAGTCGATCTCAACTTTCTAGTAAAAATTCACTATGGAGCCACTGTTAAAAATTACTTTAGAATTTAAGGGAAAACATACAACTTATATAATAACTATACAATCTATATTTTAAAGGAGGATAGAACTACATTATATCAAATTGGAATTCGAAATACAACGCTTTGAAATTTAATTTTTTTAGTACATTTTAATTATTAGAGAGCAAGATTTTAATATTGAAATTATCTTTTAATTATAATTTGAAATTGATAAAATTACATATTTTACTAATAATAAAAACTACTATTCAAGTTAACTGAATAAACAGTGCAAAGTAACTAATTAAACATTACCCAATTTATAATCGTAATTGAAAATGATTCATTGAGCGAATTATCTATTTAATATGCAATAAATTATTTTTCTGAATTTATGAAATATTTAGTATTTGTATCATATTTATATTCTTATGATTTTATTCTTTAATTGACGTAAATTTATAAATGTTTTGTATAAGGTAACTAAAACATTTAATGACATTGACAGTGTATACATATCAGATAAATAATTTTATACTAAAAATAATCATTTGAACATTGCACGAAGGCAACTGCCAATATAAATAATTAAATGTCAACATAAATAAGAACTTGCATTATTAACAATTTGTGATTTGTATATAATTAATGTATTATTTCTAATAAGAAAAGTAGAAAAATATTATCTCAATTTTCTGCCATTGTAGTTAAATTATGTATATAACGTGCATATGTATGTTATTTTGGACAATTAAAAATTTGAACTTAAACATTTCGTTGAAATTTACTATTTTTATCATATATAGAAAAAAACTTGCTTTATAATAATTCCTTCTAATCAGTTTTATTTATCTCTTAATTGAAAGTATTTCAAAATAATAAATCTACTTTTCCAATTATTGTGAACAAACGAATGTCTCCAAAAAGGTCACCATTGTAAAAACAAAAATACTTTTAAAATATTTTAAAAATTGAAAGATACTTGTTTCCAGCATACTTTGAGCTATAAATTTAGTAATTAAGTATTAAACAAGACAATTTTTTACTGTGGAAAACTTTACAAATTAATTATGATTTAATTTTACACTAACTCAACATATATTTTATTCAAATCTGAACTACATTACTTGTGAGTATTATTACAAATGTTTTAAATTTGAAGTATATATTTCTGCATAGTATAATTAGTTATTTGCAAATGAAAATAATTTTTATTCATATTCCTAATATTTAAATTATTAGCTTTGGAAAATCTAGTATATTCGATCTTAAATTCATTATTATATAAAATTATAAAATTCTATACTTGTAAGAGAAATTCGAAAAGTTACTTCTAATTTTATGTTGAAAATTGATGTGTATGTGTGTGCGCGCGCGCCTATTATTTAAAACAAACTTGGTTTTGTAGAATATATTTTAGCTCTCAAAACATAATTATCTACATTGAAGTTTTGGTTAAATAGCTTCTTAACGATAATTTAATAATGATAAACTATGTGTAAATTTTTTTTATCTAAAGTTTATGCAGAATATATTGATTGATATTGATATTAATTGTCGCAAGTATTAAAAAATCGATATTTCCTTAGTTAGGATGTAAGTACAGAATTTTTTATTTTATTAATTATTTATGATACCATAAGCAAATTTTCAATTTTTAAACATTTATGAAAATAAAAAAATTTGAGTAACAATTATTTACTTTATGAGCTTAAAAAGTTTATTAAATAGATAATAACTAAATTTCATAGTGATTAAAAATTTTAATTAATCTATTCTATAGAATGAGCCTGTTATAAATTGTACTATCTAATTAGTCGAAATTTATAGACAATAAGAAATATAAATACATAGTTAAGATTTCATTGATTCATTGCTTTAAAATATTTGCTATTTTTAATATTGCAGCATACATTAGAAAGGTCATATCACATATAATATAATACAATGGAATAATTATAGTACAACAATTATGGAATTACGTATAACGTGGTGCACAATAAATGGATCGTACTACGAATAAAAATATATCAAATTTTTAAAAGTAATTATTATTAGTAATTATTATTAAAAGTATTAATAATTTATAGTAAAAAATGCATTAGTTTACGCTGTGAATGAAATTTTCTTCAAATTTATTTGCAATTTGTAATTATTTTTTATTGAAATATCAGTGTTGAGATTAAAAATCGATGAGATATACTAAATAAATTTGACAAAAATAAATTCTCGATATTATCAATAACATATACACTGTACATATAATAATATTTGAGAATTCAATATCTAAAATGAACATGCTTCAAATACACCTTGAATTATTACATGAAATACAATTTGAATATTAATATCTAAGTTTTCTTTGATATAATGTATTAAAAAAAAATTTATATATAAATTCATAAAATTAAAATAGAATTTACGTATTTTTAACTATTATATAGTAAAAATATAATTGTGTTGCAATGATTCTAAATTATACTAAATAATTTATTTATTAAGCACATTGACTTTTTAGTCTATAACATTAATTTAATTATACATGTATCACTGCTAACTAATTGGCCAAATAATCAGTTTAATATAATTTGGTTCTAAATTTTTTTACTGTTCTAATAAAATTTTTTAAATAAATTCGTAACTAACAATGCTATTGACTTGTATAAAAAATGCTGCTAGCATACTACTTATACAGTATATATCATCGAAAAGTAAGAAAGTTTGAAGCAAAGAAATAAATTGAACATGAAAAAATTAATATGCTTAAATTTGTTAAACAGATTTATGTATCCATTATCAACAATTTATCAACCAGGCAGCAGAGTAAGAGGAATTGATTTATTATGCATTTTATATGAATTATATTTATATGTGTTTAATATATATATTTAATAACAGACAATTTAAAATAATACCTTAAAATATTTATGTAGTTTATTAGTATTTTATTAAATCGTAGTAAATATTTCAAAGTACAATTTAATTTAAAAATTGCAATAAGTTACTCTCGCGCATAATCAACTTTTATACATTTTTTTCACAAATGCTATCGCCATGCCTTAAAAATATCTCCGAAATATTAAAAATGGAACCTAAAAATATAGATTTATGAAAATACTTACATACTCGTATGTTGGAAATATAACTAGCATACATTGAAACTTTCTTAAAAGTAGATCTTTTCTTCATTACAAGTAACAAAATTCAGTTCTTATAAATGGAGGTATTAACATCGTAATTAACATTTAAGCTGCATTTTAAACACGCCTACGTATTCAGACTGGTGTAAGCAAATAATTTTCTGTCGAGAATAAATATATATACACGTATATATATCTTGATTATAAATTATCTAGAAAAAAAAAAAAAAAGAAAACTTTGGATCCACCAATCATAGAAATAAAACATTTCAATTATAGCAATGCAAATGCAACGAAGCAATTATATTTCTGAATTTCTAAAAATTATTAATTTTTTAACATCAACTTAGTAATTTATTTAATAAAACCAATAATTTGTAATCTTTCCATATATACTTTTGATATGTCGCTTGCGAAGAAGTATTAATGTAAATTAATACTTATTTATAATAGCTATTTATAATACTTATTTATAATAGCTATTTATAATACTTATTTATAATAGCTATTTATTATAGCTATTTATAATACTTATTTATAATAGCTTATAATTTTTTAAAATTTATTGTATTATAATTCAAAATTTATTTACTGTATAATTCATTGGTTACCAAGCCCAAAGAACAGTAGTAATAGTACATCTTGAAAATTATTAAAAAAATAGGAATTAATTAAATATTTAATTGAGGTTTAAATATTTTTTGAAATAAAAAATGATTACTTTTTTTCAATAATGTACTCCAAATTTAGCATATCTAAGAATTTGGTATCATATGAACAGATTTTAATGATATTGATTGTAATTTTATAACATTCAGATTTTGCATCACTATTCTAATATTTAAAACATGATATACCACATAATATTTTAAAACGTATATTGCAATCTGCATTTTAAAATGTGCAATAAATATACCATATGCATTAGAACATTAATTTTATAATATAATATATTACATTCTATATTAAAATAAATAAACGTTTTTGAAGCAGAATAAAAGTATTTAATATCCATTAAATTATTAAATAAAAGATCATTACGAAAAATATTTTAAAGGTATAAAAATAATAATTTAATAATAATGTATGTCATAAAGTATTTTTATACAGTTTGGGTTGACAGTCTCTGGCAATCGCCTGCTGCTACGCTACCAACATTAAAAGTAGGAACAGTAAATTGTAATGACATTATAATACATATAAAAACGTGCGAAATACCGAATATATAAGTATATAAAATACAGCTTCTTTAATTTTGATATAATTTAATTCTAGCTTGATATAAGCATTGCTACGTATGCTACAATAAAACTGATTAAATATAGCCCTGAATTGAATAATTATTACAATGAATTTTTAAATTTCCATTATCTACGATTGAAAGACACTAGTAAACATTGGGATGTGTACAGGCAACACGCGCGAGAAATGCGCGCGAAATGCACGAAAAGATGCCACAGTAGAATTCTTGTAAGAAAATCATTGTTAACTGTTGTCTTTTATCGTTTATTCAGGGAGATTATACATAAAGTTATAGCGCCAATTATTAATAATAACATTTACTGATATTTACATTGTGCTTGCTGGAGCGACGTTTGTATAAAAGGTGGAAAATAAGCTTGAAACGAGCGCGCGAAGTTATTAAATTTGTTGGAGGTTATGGATAATTTTTTCAAAATAGAAAAAATTGGTGAAGGGACGTATGGAGTTGTATATAAAGCCAAAGACAAAATCACAGGAAAACTGGTGGCTCTTAAAAAAATTCGTTTAGAAACGTAAGTAAACTTTAACTTTTTTATAAGATTCATATTAAAATTGTTTTACCTATTTGAGAAAGTATACTTATGAATAATATATATTTGTCTTGAACTAAAGTTTTATTAAATAAAAATGATTAAAACATTTGTTAATAATCTTTTAATTGAATGCCCTAATTCAGCTTTGTTGCATAAACTACTGATATAGCTATGCAGGACACAAAATAAGAATGTGATCTTCAAAGCTCATTGGTAAAGTTGGCTGAGTTTACTTTTAATCAAAGAACTTTGTTAGTGTCTGGGCTTTTGGCTTTTCTACTTGCTAACTTGTATATTGGTGCCAGCTGAATTTGTAGAGGCCACGTTTTATTGAATCAGTCGTAGCACCACATAATTCAACTTGTTCCATTGTACACTGCTCACCTGATGCTTAACAATACCAAATTAATGCTTAATTTCTTATTTATTATTAAGTAATTTTTATATTCTTAGGCATAATGATATTAATCCTAAAAGTGAATATCCATTTATTACAGTTTAAAAATGTTAAAATTGTAAAAACTTAATGGATTAAAATAAAAATATGTATTAATACTTACGTTTACTTTTTTATTATCATATATTTTATTAGTTTATTATTATCATTTAATATTTTAATGGTAAAAAATTTAATAATTTAAGGAGTTCATACTGTAACTTATAATATTTACTTAAAATTAATTTTGCAACTAATTGTATTTAAAAAAAAAAATAGATTTATCAGGAAATTATTAAATTGAATTAATTTATCCTTATTTAAAATAGAGAAAGTGAAGGTGTACCTTCCACTGCAATTAGAGAAATATCGTTACTAAAGGAACTTACACATCCAAATGTTATTCAATTGTTTGATGTTGTTCAAGCAGAAAAACACTTATATCTTGTATTTGAATTCTTACAACAAGATCTCAAAAAGCTATTGGATTCCATGAAAACTGGATTAAGTCCACCACTTGTTAAGGTAAAAAAGGTTCTATTTATTTATAAAGTAATAATAACGAATAGAATAAAATATGATAGAATATGATTGAATAAAACTTAATAGAATAAAATATTAAAAACTATTAGCAAATAAAATATTTATAAATATAAGCATGTCTTTCTCTTTTAATAATCTTATTTATATAATTATACTTTGCAGAGTTATTTATGGCAATTGTTGAAAGCTATAGCCTTTTGTCATGTAAATCGAATATTACATAGAGATTTGAAACCACAAAATCTTTTAGTAGATCATGAAGGTTATATAAAATTAGCAGATTTTGGATTAGCAAGGTCTTTTGGAGTCCCAGTAAGAACATTTACTCATGAAGTAGTAACTCTGTGGTACAGACCACCTGAAATTCTTTTGGGTACAAAACTATATTCTACAGCGGTTGATTTATGGAGTCTTGGGTGCATTTTTGCCGAAATGGTAACTTTAAATACAAATTAAATTAATAAATTTAATATACATTTAATCAGAAATTATTTTAGTTTGCCTAATATTATAGTATTCAATATTTCTGTATTAAAAATTAAAAAATATAAAATATACAAATATATATTAAAATTATAGATATTAATTATAATTATATATATATAATATACAATATATAATTATCAAATTATTAATTACTTAATATACAAATATAAGGCTTAATCAATATTTATAAATATTTATAAATTGTGAAAAATTAATTTAAATTTTATTATTTATATAGGCTACAAAAAGGGCTCTATTTCCTGGTGATTCAGAGATAGATCAGTTATTCAAGATATTCCGTATATTAGGTACACCAGATGAAACTGTTTGGCCTGGAGTTTCACAGCTTGAAGATTATAAATCCATGTTTCCTCAATGGGAAGCTCGTAATCTAGATGAAGTTGTTCCCATGTTTGATGATAATGCCAAAGACTTATTTTTAGTAAGTTATTATAGTGTAAATAAATGTAACATTATAAATATTGTTTTCTAAAATTTCACTTTTTTATAAATTCTCATTTACGTTTTCTTTATATAAGTGAAATAATTCAAAATAAACTTTTTTAAAAACATACATGATTTATTAAATTTACAAGATAAGATCAAATTTACATTTTTTGTTTTGGTATAAAATATTTCATTAATTTGAATATTTTCAAAATAAGTAAAGTTCATATTAGAAAATAACACATTGTTTATCTTTTACAGAAAATGTTAACGTACAATCCAAATATGAGATTCACGGCTAGACAAGCTCTAAACCATACTTACTTTGAGGGTGTAAAGTTAATTCCTCCACCAGTACCAAAGAAAAACTGACAATGACAATAGTAAATCCAAAGTTATATTCAATATTTGTATCGAAGTCTATAATATAATCGATCATTAATAGATAAGAAACAATATAAAAAAACAAAATGATGAAGCAAGGGCATTGAACAATTTTATTTATAAATCAGTAATACATACATCTCAAATAGTAATAAATGAGGTGTATTTAACGAAGATAATCAATGATTAACGAATCTGTATATAAATGTAAAAAAATAATTAAAGTATATATTTGTGCAAAACAATCATAAAAACGAAAGCGACTTCAACACAAATATATACGTTCATAAGAACATTATATATAAATTATATATATATATATGTTTTTGATTTTTTGTTTTTTAAAGTGTTTGTGTATTCATATATTCATAAAGTAATATACGTAGATATTGCTACAACAATACGTTTTTCGCAGTAAGATTATTTGCATTAACCGCATCTGAAATCTGCATTCAAGTTTTTGGTATTTCATATGATGAATCTTGATGGTTAATTTTTGCACGATAATAATCCTTCTGGTTCATGTTCCGATATAAAAATGTCAAAAATTCGAATAAAATTCATGCACATGTTTACAAAATAATGAATGCCACCAAACTTATTAAAACTAGTTATATTGAAATTGACATTGGCAACTGCAGAAAGTAGAAGAAGTTCATCTTAGCAGTCCTTACGTGATTATTTGACCGTTTCAGCGCCTTGTGAATGCACAATATTATTGTGGTTAGAATGCTGAGCAAATCCAACTGATTATTTACATACTATAACGAAGACGAAGTTTACTTAATTAAAAATATATCAACTCAACTACATGTATCTTCTTTATAATAATTCGCAAAAGAAATATTTTATATTTTTGTTTATTGTAATTCAAGCGACTCATGTTTTTATTTTATACAGTACACTTGAAGACCTTTATTTTGCAAAATGAGTCTATTCAGTTTTGCTTACTATGCTTTAATTATTAATTATTTATGTGAATAGTCAATTAGAAAAATTTGTTTAATAAAAATAGGCAAAATATAGATAATTTTCAAACTTATTTTGTACAAAAAGTTGAAAAATTCTTAGCTGTTAATACTTTTGTGAAAATTAAATTCTTACATTTTTAATGTTTATATTAAAGGTAATGTACTTACTTTTGCAATTCTAAAGATGAAAATTTATTATTGAAATTTAACGAGAAATTATAAAACACTTATTGAAACTTGCGCAACATATTATTCGTCAATTTTTTTTATGTAGATGTACAATAATATATTATTTGTTTTTTCATTATTATAATTATAATTATAATTATAATTATAATTATAATTATCAGTTGTAGCAATTATAAAATGAACAATTTAGTTAATAATGTAATTGTCCATAATTTCAATACTTTCAGTGATATATTAAAATGTTATATTGCTGAATATTAATCCATTGTTACACAACTTTTAAAGAACAAAAGATTTAAAAGCAAAATTACCAATCTTTTAGATTTATAAACTATTTGGGAATGATTTACACATTTCCAATTATCGGTGAGTGAAAAACTATAAATTTGTATTTTGTATAATAATATTGTAATATACAATGTTATATTTACCAAATTTCGAATAGATAATACAATTGTTTACCTATAAAAATTAGTGTCTTATTTTTTCATTTAACTTTTACAACTTAATTAATATAATTTTTCATAATTGAACCACAGAAACAAATATAGAACATTTAATATAATTGTTAAAAAAATATATAAAAGTCAACCTTATTTTTTATATTTTTTATATAAAAAACTCAGATTGTAATTTTCAAATCTTGCATTTGAAATAAATTTACTTTATATAAATTCTATAATATACTTATCTTTACAAACGTACAATTACAAAAACTTAATTAATATGTATCAAAGTAATTAATGATATTAATTCAACCAATACAAATGTTTATTTTTATTTTGATTATTTTTTGTATTAATTATTACTCAAATATTTTAGCAGTAGTTCATTCTGTATTTAATTACTTAAAATACACAAATATTAAAAAATCTGTATTTTTACTTATTTTACAAAATATATTAAATGATACAGTGTTTATTTAGAAAATTTGTATTTCAAATTTTTGTTATAAAATGAATTGAATTATAAAAGTTGCTGTTAACTATGATAATAGATTAGCAATAAAAATTTTTACTAAATAACGAAACTTGTTATTTCACAAATTATATATCTATTTTTGTGTTCGCTTTCCCGGAGAAAAACGTAAAAATTGCATAACAAATAATCAAATCAAATGAATATTTGAATTTGAATGCAAAATATTTGAATATTTTAATATTTTAATCTTTTGTTGATTTAATAAGAAATAAAGTTATAATTTTATTATCCTTATATCATGTGTATTTCACTAAATTCCACACAAGATATAAAATAATGTATACAAATTTTATCTATCAACAACAAAATCATATTCTAACAAAATATAATAATTATTATTAATATTTCAACTTTTGTTTTAATTAATTTAAAGCTGTAATATGCAAATGAAACTTTTACAATGCAGCGTCTTATAAGTCTTATAATATTTACATTAGTTAATATTATTTATTCTTTGTATTTTAATATATTAAATTATGTATAACTAAATCGAATAGAATACTTATATTGTTCCTAATAATCTACATTTTCTAATAAAATTTATTTATTTTACATAACTATTATTTAAATAATTATATGTGTAAAATATAAAAACTTATTTATAATTATATTTGATTCCTTTTTTTTTTAAGTATCATAGCATTTAAGTGATGATTATATAAGCTATTAAAAATATATAAAGAATTAAAATTAAACAAGAATTAAGCTGATCAATTTTGAAAAGTAAATTCAAAATCATTCTCTTTTTAAAAAATAAGCCACATTTTAATAAATTTAAATTTAAATGATATAAAATAAATAAATCTTTTGGAGTTACTAAAAATTATGCATAAATTGGTTACATTTAAAACAGTTTCAGACAATTACAATTAATCCTGTCAATTTAATGTATAAAATTAAAATGAATTGAAACTTGTCATTACAAACATTGTAAGCAGAACAAAACTTATTAGCATAAAAAATCGCATCAACTTTTAACAATGTTTCACAAGATTGTCCTATTCTGCTTCTATTTTTATACTTTTACAATTATCTATGAGCTGCTAGTTCATGTATTGTGTAAACACTCTACACTCTGCATACAATGTATGAAGTTTTATTATGGTAGATGTTGTTATAAATTTCCAATATGTCAATTAGACTTAGTAATTTTTAAACATATATATATTGATTAAAAAACGGATACTTTTGTACTAGTCATTTTTCGTAAGAATAACGTATGTAAATTCGTTTTAAAAATATTGCTTAGTTATAAAACCTAATTTTGTATTAATAATATTGTTATAATATATTTCATTTAAATTAAATTTTTAATAATTTTCTCTTATATTAATTGCATATTGTTTGCTGTTATTAAATTTCATAATTCTATAAGGTAAAAAGTGATTTTTTCATCAGTACATTCTTGTATTCAATTTTAATTACTATTTAATTACTACTAAAACTACAAGTCGCATTTTTGTCATTGTATTTTTCTTTTTAAACATCTTCCTCATAATTCATTATAATAATATTTCAAGTTTATGATATCAAGTATTTTTTCAATGATTGATTCTCAGCCTTGTCAATTAATAAATGTCATGAAAAAAACTGGGAATAATTATTTAAACACCATTTAATTGACATGTCATCAATAATATTAATTCAATACAAGATCCATCAAGGAATAGTTTTAAAAATTATATCTACATTGTACAATTAAAAACATTCATGTGCGGTTCATTTTTTCTTCCCGCAAAGTTGAATGTGTAAAATAGTTTTATTCCCTGATAAAATCCTTTTTGAAATCCGAACAAACGACTGTTTATAATGCGGCTTCATGTAGGAAAGAAAAGTAAAATAGTTATGTTAACATCTGCTGTTTCTCGCCACTTATGTGCGTCATACGTCATCCGTATAATTAGGGTTCATTATACTAAGTCTTCATTTTTATTTAGTCCTGTTTGTTATATGTAGCAAACTTTTCGATTTCTTCAAAAAAACACTTTAAGTCTATTAATTTAAATATTTTTTAGAAACTTCTATGTCTGATAAATTTCGTATATTGTAAAATTTGGTTCAAATTAACAAATTAAAAAAAACAAAACAATAAATAAAATTATAATGCTTATCATGCATGCAAATCAGATTTACATAAACGATTTACATAAATGATATAACTTTTATAATTGATGATTTTTTATATCATATTATTTTCAATCATATGTACTGTCATACCATATTATTTTATATAATTATGTTATTGACTTAATTTTCAAAATGGTAATATTTAATATTGATTCATATAGTATTTAATTATATATGTTTATTATTAAAATGACTTTTTAAAATACTAATATTTAATACATATGCATAATATTATTATCTTTTGTACATTTTTCTTTTTGAAGACACTGATACAACTTTAACAATAATAAAAAATTATTTTTGCTTGAGGTTAAACAATGAGAAGGTTAAACAAATCCAGGGGTTAATATAAAAGAAATTATTCTTTTGATTAAATGTATTCAATAAAGTGCTTTCAGTATTATAAATTACACAGTAATAATGGTATTTCATACTTCTTTACTAGGATTCTATAAAGCTCAATAATAAAAAGGGCTTATTTGAAAAGCGTTGTGTAACTATAAAAACTAATATTTTGATGTTCATATTTGCATTTATTTTGTATAAATTTAAATATTGAAGTTTAATTATATATTATGTTTATAATTAGTAGTGTACTGTTTATGATATCATTAACATTTATTGTTACTAATATTATAATATATAGAATATATAATAAAGAAAAAAACGCTATAAAATAATTTAAACGCTATTTATAATTTAAAAAATAATTTAAAGATGCAAGACTATCATTATGGCTTTGCTGCTTTTACAACTTTTACAAGTATACAAAGAAAACTTATATATCTTAAAAAATTAATAAAGTATTATAGGGTTCCAGCCCTATAAGCGAGCTTATTTTTTAATTATGTTTGAATATTTTTATCAACACGAATTTGCTGATTGCATCGTTATAAATAATATTGTTTCATATTATAATTATACAGCGCTTTTCTATTAATTTAAATATGCTTTTATTTTAATCTGTTCATTCTATCAAGTGAATAATATTAATTGAAATACTTAATATATGTTATGTAAATTATTTATAAATTCTTAATAAAAATGTTCATATATTTATATATTAAAAACAATCATAATATATAGATATAACAATATAAATCGTAATTATTAAATTACTAAATAAATCGAAAATTTTATAATTGCAATTATTTGAAAGACAATTTAATGTAAACATTACTTATTAATGACAATTGAAAAATTATTGTTAATTCTTTTATTACTAATATAAGTATTTTATTTATTTGTTTTAACATATTGTAAAGAAATGACTAAATTCTGTTACTAAATGTATTCACTTTTATATGATATTTTTTTAACAATATACATTTTCAAATTCAAATAATTATAATAAATTTCAATATTTATGTAAAGCTTTTAAAATTAAAATATCAGAGATATTAGTAAAATTTAACAAATTCATTTTAAAGGTTCCTATATAAATAATACGGCCAAACTGATTAAATTAATAATTTGTTTTTAAATTTCGGTTATATGATAGAATTTATATTTAACATAGAAACTGATGCCTTTAATATATATGAATAATTAATTGATATCCTTTTAAATATACTTACAAGTAAAATTTTCATATTGGCTCTACATTTATAGTAAAACTTTCCTGTAAATCATATACACGATTGCTTATAAATGCTGTTATACGATTTTAGTTTACCTTAGGTAAATGAAATGAAAACAGATAAAATTGAACAAAGAATAAATTTACATTTGAATAATACGATGATATAAAGGTCCTACAGTGCATATTCTTTTCTACGATTCATATATTTATAAATAAGAAATTTAAAGAACTGCCAGTGTTATTAATAATTTAACTAAAGAAATGTGCGAGATAATAGACATTGTCATGATTAACAAAACCTATGCACTAAAATGCCAAGTATTATCAATTATTATCAAATACCATAAAAAGTTCGATATTATGTTTCAAATTACCGCTCGTCAGTAATTTTTAATTTAAAATGATAAAAAGTCGATTCAATCTGGCTTATCGAGGTCTACCTTTGGCAGTTCACTCTGGTCACCATTAGTACATTTACAAGTTTATCTATTATAAAGTGAAGGCGGGAGCAACGAGAACGAGTCCTGGAAAACTAACATTCTTGATTTATATTCTTGTCGGAGATGGGGAGGCCGTTCTTGTCAATCTCCGTTCCAGAAGGTATTGGGCTCTGTGACAAAAGCAAGCGTCATCTTCATCACTTTGAACACTCTCTCGAGACCCGGCACTCGATTTATTTTTTATAGTGATTCAAAACGCCAGACTATTAGGGGATGAGACAAGAGTTGGCTTTCTTCCGATCAGATCATGAGGATACGCGAGCATCTTATTCGTCGAATATTAAAAAATGGTAAATCAAGGTTTGCTAATGTTTGAATACAAGTTCATTTTTAATTTACTTTATATTAATTAACATAAAGACATTACTTTCTTTGGTAAGTAAAAATAGAATAAACTTTATATTTTTAATAGCCTGGCTATTAATCTTATTATTATTCTGATTGACGCAAGAATTGTTCTACTGATAATACGAAATATTCTATTTATTGTTTTAAACGTTCTTAACTCAATCAGAATAAAATTTTTAAAAACTATTTTATTTCATTGTTATATTATTTTAGCATTGCCGTAATATTAAAGTAAAATAAAAATAAAAAAAAATTATTTTTTATAAAATTTCTCATTACACATCTAAAAGGATATAATAAATTAGAAAAACTTGGTTATCCGTATATATAAGATAATTATTATAGTATTCATATTTTATTATTTACAACTATTATCTCATCCACCAAATTCATAAATATCATAATTAATTGTCAATTAAATAGATAAGAAAATTCTCATAAAAATAATTGAGCATAGAAATATAGAATAAATTATAATAGTAAATGTTAAAATAAATTATAATAATAACTTGATATAATAAATTAAACTTAGAATAGACATAAAACAATAAAATATCTAAGTAATAGATGTTAGTTACAAATATTTTTCAATCCCTTTTTCAATAGACTTATTATCTTACTCTTATATGAAGACGATTTATTATATGAACTCTTAAACGTTTCGATTATGAAATAAATAATGTAAAGTTATTAAGAGAATAGTAGTTTTATTCTGGTCTAATTAAATATTGTGGAATAATTAATTTCAGTAAATACATAGTTATTCTAAAAATTATCAACTGCGAGTAATAAATGATTAATGTTATTCTTATTATACAAAGTATTGCAAAATTTATAAATATTTTTGAATATTTATGTGGCAAGACGAAATGTAAGTACTTACAAAAAGTAGTAGTAATAGAAATTCATTAATTGAAAGCTATCCAATATTTATCTTTGTTCTTCATCATTAATTAAATAAAATAGAAATTCATAAAGTATAATTTTTTATTTTGTGCGTTTTCGTACATTTCTCATTTTATGTTAAATGAATAATACCTGTGAGTCGATACCACTGAAGCTCTCTACATTTGAGGAGGCGTGTCGCAGATATATTTTGTCATCAAAAATCTTTTTATCCCCGCCACCAGGTTTATGCTTAACATTGTCCAATGAACCAATTTTACTTTCAGCCTTAATATCGATCTTTTGTGTTTCAATCTGTAAAGATTAAATACTTAATAATACTACTTTTACAATGTTGCGAAATAGAAATTGTAGAGATGTGATAAGAGAGAAGATGTTTTGAGATACAAATATAAAAGTTTATAGAAAAATTTAACATTTTCCATTTCGCTTAAGATAGCGATATTAAAGAAAATACTGATTTCTAAGAACACTTTGTTCAATAAAAAGCTGCATTTCATTTTCATTTATTAAGCGGTCAATGAATATTTAACAAATAAACATTGGTGTGTATAAAAATATAACGTAATATGTGAATTAATATTATAAATAATATTTTTGTCGATGTATTGTATCGACGTAGAATTAGTAATAATACAATATTTGATTGATGAAATATTAAGTAAATCGTGAAATTCCCTCGTTTTAAATACTAATTAAAAAGTTGAATTTAAAAGAAAACTTCATTTTATATTAAATGGATTAATATTATCTAAAGTAGATATGTTAACTAAACAAATTCAATACGCATAGTTCAAGTATGCCATAACCTCATATTTGTTTGCTCTATAACATAATAATATATTGATTATTGATAAGGTCGATAAACAAATTAAATCAGTTACCTGCGAGAAAGAAATAAGAGGGTGTGTAATAATGTATCAATATATGTAACTAAATAATACATATAACTAAATATCTTACAACGAATGAAGGTTAGATTAGAATATTTTAAAAATTAAAAATTTAATACTAAACATATAATATTTGTTAAAATCATTTAATACAATTTCTTTTCGTATATATACCTACAATATACGTAAATATAAAATAAAAACCTAAATCATTCTGTAAAAATCAAAAGAAAGAACGGGAAATTCTGAAATTGAGTCATAATTAAACTGACACTGTATGTGCAACAAAAAAAAATTTCGTTATTATAAGTCCGTTATTTACCATTATTTCTTACATACTAAATTTCTTTTCATTTCCTCATAAAGTTTGATTAGTGTTTAACGTTCAGTGTATAAATATTTATTTTATATTTAAGGTACAGAATAATTATAAATTTATAATAAATGAATAGAATAAAAAACACTTCATTGATGTGAAAATAAAAAATGATATCGATAATTATTGAATTTTTAGATCAAAATGATTGAACTAAAAAAAAATAAAAAATAAAAATACTAAGACTAAGTTTATCATATCAATAAGTTACTTGTAGGTGCAAGAGAGAACAATAATAATCAGACGCATAAAATTAAGGCTTAAATATTTTTTTATTTTATCTTTTATCACAATCACGTTATTCTAGATTTTTTTTAAATATTCAAATTAAAAATGTTATTATTTTTATTTATTATTTATATTTATTTATATTATTATTTATTATTATTTATATATATAATTGATTTTTTTTTATTTTTGTCAAACTCTAATTTCATTAAATTTAAAAAATTGAAATTAGAAAACTATACAAATTTTTAAAAAGAATTATTTTTGTAAATAATTTTACAAGAATATTACAGAACAAACATTCAAATTTGCATATGAATCATTTGTTGCATGCATTTGTGTGTACTCATTCTAGTCCCATATATAGAGTGCATGCATATATATAAATTTATATAAGATATTTTAAGTAAAAACTGTGTTTCGTAATATTAAATAAATAATTTCGCATAAAATAAACAATTGATGATAAATTGAAATAACAAATAAAAATTATAAATTAAAGTATCCAATATAATAAAAATTTGTTTACTTTCAATTTATAAATAATTTAAATATATATATATTTTTTTATTTTATTTTAACCTATAATTTAAAAGTAATGTTTTAAACTACATTAATCAAAATTTATTGATTAATCATTTCAATTCTTTCTCTCTCTCTCTCTCTCTCTCTCTATATATATATATATATATATAATTTATAAGTTTGAAAATAAAATCTTTCAGAAATTATTAAACAGGAATAATTTAATTAAATTAGTATTTAATTATTCAACCTGTAAAACTATTTTAAGATATTGCATGATCTTTTAATTTTACATACATGTATTTAATAATAACAAATGATATTTTAATTTAATAGACTGAGCATATGATTTATATACTGCATTATTATACACAAAATTTTATTATAAATATATAATTTTGTCAATACATACTATTATATAAGAGTATAAAATGCAATTTATTATTTTAATCAATATTTTACATGATATATTGATACATGATATATATCATTTACATGATATATTAGAAATTAGAAAAATCCAACAAATTTTAAAATAAAATATGCATATTATTCATATTCATTTTTATTAATTATAAATAAAAATATATAAATACGTAATACAGCTTAAATAATTATATTTCGAATTATTTTATAATATTCTACGATCATTGTTCTAACCTTAAAATTACGAAAATATAGAAACTTAGGATTATACAGGTGTTATTAATGATGAAATGTGGCTATTAATTACTGGGTGCAGATTAATGCTAATTGCTCTAAATAATACTTATTATCTATGTAAATAGTATACCTTTGATTTTTTAAAGACTGCATTACAAGAAAACCTTGATAAACTCATACTAAAATAAACAATTTATTCACACAATGGCAAAAGTCAATGTTTGCATCTTCTTAAAAATCCTTTCGGTATCACATTATGTATGTTAATTTTCTTATAAACGATCATATATACTTACTTTGATTAAAATTAAATTATCGTTTGATATTTAGGTAGTCGTCAAGAATGACTAAACAGTAAAACAAAATAACAATGAGATATTAATTAATAATTATTGATTTCCAAAAATCACATGCGATTTCAGAATAGCCATCACTCATCTATAAATTTTTAGATTAATGTTTAGTACTTTTATAAACAGAAGCACGACGCAAAATTAAAAGAAATTACACATTATTTTTATTCTTGAATATTTTATTGTATAAAATAAATTAATATATTGCATTGTACTTCAGTTATTTTATTTATAATTAGAACATGCAAACAATAATATATTAATGAATGAATCTATTTAAAAATATTACTTATAACATGTAATATAAATTTCTGTTATATTATTAAAAAGCTATATGTATGAAATTACTTGTTCATATACTTATGTATTTATATAAAACATTTAAATAAAATTTTAAGCGAGAAAAGCAACAATTTTGAAGGAATTAATAAATAATCATATGATAATTATACTTTTTATAAGTTAGTTTATTTACACAACCATACATAATGTTATCATTAACTATTATTATTAACACAAAATTGGCTATATAATAATACGAAATATGAATTTAAGCAAATAACTGTTAGTTTTTTTTTAATATTATTAAGAAATTAAGGAAATAAGTTATATGTTTATTACGTATATATTAATGAATAAGTAAGCTGTTTGGAAGAAATTGTAGATTAAATCTTAAACATTATTAAAATATCACTCTAAAAGAACTCTATAACTTTTATAAACCATTTGTATTATCTTAAGAATGGATAAGGTACAGCGTAAAGCAGTTGCATTTAAATTCTATTAATTATTTTGACTGAAATTTTTATTACGCTACTAATTATTAATGTGTGTATAGAAATTGTACATTGCATATCAATTTGTACAATATTCTTAAGCAATTAATGGTTCAATAGAAAAAATAACGGTCACTTGTATATCAGTGAACATTGGTTTTATGTTGAATTTGTTGACGAGTTTAAAAAAAAAATCTATTTTATCTACTGTTTCCTATAACTCATGCTTTAAATGATTTGTCTATACTAAACGCTGAGAGCTGATATTACAATATTTAACGACAATGATTATACAAGTAAATATATTTCATTCGCCATATTCTAGAAGAAAACTAGTATACACATGATGCAAAACATAATGTGTACGACGATTGGCTGAAAACAAACGTCGATGGCGAAAAAAGCACAAGCTCATACCTTGACAGATCCACCTCCAGGCACATGTTTGGCATTTTCTTTTGATCCAACTTTTGGCTTGGCTTTGTCCTTGAAATCTAGTTTCACAGTTTCAATTTTTTTATCGCCTCCACCAGGCTTATGCGCCGCATTGTCTAACGAGCCAATTTTTGGTTTAGCATTCCATTGGAGCTTTACTTGTTGAATCTTCAAGAAAATGTTTTAATTTTTTTTTTGTATTTCTGATGCTTAATTTTTACTAGTAATTGCACAAATAACTGTTCTTATGATTAGAAAAATAGTTTTTGCATTATTACTAAATTTAAGTTTAAAATTAAAAAAAAATTTTAATGCCGTTGTTATTTAATAATGTATTATACTAAATTTATTTGTGTTTAGCTAATATATTATTTTCTATTTAAATAATTTTATATTTTATATGAATATATATATATATATATATAAGTAGATATTATCTTTACTGCTCAAAGTAGTGTAGCGTCTTTAATAATTAATTTATCATTTTATTAGAATGCAATTAACATGTGAGTATACCATATAAAGCATGTGAATGCTTTTATATTATAAATTTAATAAGTTAATTATCAATAACTGGATCAATACTAGATTGTACAATTTTCTTAAACGAAATTTTTAACTATGATATTTTAAATTGAAACAATAATTTTTTTAGACAACTAACAAGAATAAAAAAATTAAAATACGTGAACTATATTCAAAGATATATATAACAATTATAATTTTATACTCGCTAAATTTTATTTTTAAAGTTTATTTTTAACCATACTTTAATATAACGAATCATTAAAATTACTAACTTTTTTATCACCGCCACTAGGTATATATTTATCATTTTTGGCTGCAATTTTTGGCTGCGCTTTACTAAAATCAAGCTTTCTGTTTTCTATTTTGACTTTTCCACCTCCTGGCTTATGAGTGCTATTATCTAATGAACCAATTTTCGATCTCACAGATTGTAAATTTGGTGATGGAACAGCACCAACTTGTACTTTATTCATCGGAACTTCTGAAACAATTTTATCTTAACAATTTTTATTTTATATTCTTTATAAATAAAAAAGAAAAATAATATTTCTAATTAGGAAAATGATTAATAAAGAACCCCAAAGCAATTATGACTTGAATAGAATTATAAAATTAGTAAATAAATTCTCATCATTTGATTTTACGGCTAGAGTAAGGCTTACTTTTCTTCTCTTGGACAGTTGTGGGAGGAGCAGAATCTGGCGTTCTCGGCAAAGATTTAATGGATTTACTGGGAGACTTTACAGGAGAGCCGGTTGTTGACGATTTTTTATCGTTATCTTTTGATTGTTTTGACAATTCAGAAATGCCATTTGTCCTTGGCGCCTTAACAAAAAATGTAAATGGCAATATTATATCAGTTAGTTATGATTATAAAGTTACATTTGAATTTTAATTAATTAATTTTGTAGAATATTGATTAGTAGAGTTTGTGGTTCTAAAGTAATTTTGTCACTCTTATTAAGATTTCTCTGAATGTGCAAAGATATTAAATATAGGAATTTTTTCACAGTATTATTATTAAACAATTATTAATAAATAATTTTATATTATTAATAATCAATATTTCCTCGTGTTGACAACAAAATTATACATCAATCATAATAATTATATTGTATTATAAAAAAATATTCTATAATTTTATAGTTATAGAAAATACGGCGATCTTACATGATACAAAAATAAATGTACTATATAAATGTATATACACTATGAATTTAGAGCTTTAATTAATCAATAATCATTCTTCAATAGAGTTCCTAAGTTTTATGTATTCTATATATAAAAATAGAATTATTGATTTCAAACTATATATTATTACTGTATTTTTTAATAATATTTATTTAAAATAATACCTCTCTTCGTTGCGTTGTTTCATCAACTCCACTATCATTTTCAGCATCTACAAATAATAAAAATAATTAATACATCAAAAATAGACGTTTTTAAAATAGGTAAGCGAGCACATAAATGTTGTTCGAAGCAAAAATCAATAGTATTACGCATTATTATATTTTTCAATTCAAAGAACTAAATGAAAATTTCTCATGAATAAAATAAGAATCTAATACAGTTTAAGGACCTGTTTTCATCAACCTATTGGAAGACGATTTCTTCAATATGCTTGCCGATCCAATGGCTCGATCTCTCGAAATATTTGTACTATTTATTCCAACCTTCATAATTTCCTCATCGGCTAAACTCATTTTTTTTTCAAATGTTGATGCCTTATGATTTTTACTTGCTGGCATAGACATGTTCGAGATTTTGTTTGGTGAGTGATGAATGAAAGGTGTAGCTGATGAAAGCATTTTTATCTGGCCGTCAATAAAATTCTTAAAGTGAGGAGATGTTTTCAATGATGATTGAGCTAACTCCTTTGATTTCTCGAATCCACTTTGCAGTCGACTATTTAATTGGTAGACTTTCATCGCTGGTAACTCAATATCAGACACCTTAATATCGGTCGTTTTTTTAGATAAATTTTTAAGTTCAATGTCTTGTATTTCATAATTATTTTTTGCATCCGTCTTTTGCTCTAAATCGTAATTTTCAACCTCAGTCAACACATCACTATTAATTGACTGTCGCTCTTCGTTCATTTTTTCATCTTCACTCTCATTATCAGTTTTCCAGCTACCCACATCGCTGTCATCGATTTGCAATGATGTACTTGATAGTAGCCGTTGCAATTGATTGACATCAATATCGGCCATCCTGTCGATGCTCAATTGTGGACGAGGTTGATTCCTCAAATCGTTATTTTGCTGCTGTTGTCGTTGATCTATTGGAAAATTGGGATGCGAAAATCTCGAATAAGCTGCAATACCCCCTACGGAGTTATTTCTTTGAAGAAGTCCCCGATTCGGTAGCCGTGGATCATTGCTTGGAATGCCAGATGGTGATTGAAGTGGTGGTCGGTTCGTGAAACCTGGTTGATTAAAGGATTGAGGTACTCTGGCACTTAAGGATGGCTGACCTTGTGGACCCGTCGATGATGATTGTCCATGTAGGAAACGAGGTGGTGGGCCACCTGAAGACGATCCCAACTGAGGTGGTGGGCCACCCGAAGACGATCCCAATTGAGGTGGTGGACCACTCGAAGACGATCCCAACTGAGGTGGTGGGCCACCCGAAGACAATCCCAACTGAGGTGGCGGACCACCTGAAGACAAGTTCAACTGAGGTGGTCTTCCAAAAAATATGTTCCTAGGTGGTGGTCCACGTTGAAATGGTAATCCGTATGACGGTCTTGATGAAGGATATTGACCCTGCGGCCCTCCTACATTCAGTTGAGATCGACTATCCACATGGCGCACGGGTGGTGGCCCGCCAGAATATTGAAATCGAGGTGTACCATCCACTGAATTTATATTGGTTGATAGAAAGCGAGGACCCGGCGAAATCAAGTTTACCGTACTGCTTTGAAGCTGTGTTTGATGATTTTGTAGATTTGTAGGGATTGCAGAATTCTGTTTAACCTATAGAAATCTTTTTATTACGAATATGTGGTATATACTTTTGTACGCTCCTGCATTCACTTCTTAAAACTATTATTATAAGTTATTTAAATCAATATATTAATAATATTCAGTATATGTTGATCTATTGTGCAGGATAATTAAGGAATGTTTATCCGTTTATAACGAATCTGGATTTAATATATTTTAAATAAATAGTTTTTAATACATTAAATTAATATGTTTAAAAGAAATATAAAGATTTTTATAGATAATATTTAATTTAATTAATTTACTTTTGTGAAGTGTCTCTTAAGAAAATTAATAACGTATTAATTTCAATGTTAATTATAACCATAATATATAATATATAAATATAATATATAATATATAAACCTTATAATATATAACCATATATTATAAGGCATATATACATTTATAAATAATATTAAATAACAAAGATAAATATTATATAATAATATTCTATATTAATATTATTACTTATTAATAGTATATTTCGTAAAAGTGAATAAAAAAATTATTATTAATAAAATTAAAATTGCCAATAATTCATTAGATAAATGATTCATAATTGTTGTATAAAAATCAATAATTCCCTTTGAATCAATTGAATAAAATTCAAATGATTAATTAAATTTAATTATAGTATAGTTCTGGTGTAAATATTTTTCAGGATGGTTAAATAAATGATATTTAACAATATAATTAAATCGTTAAGATAATGAATTTATCTACTAAATAATTCAGTTAGCAAAAAAATAAACTGAATATAAAAATTTATCTATAATAAAGAATAACCCTGACTACATCGATTTCTTGAAATAAAAAAGAAAAAAACGATTGTATTTCACCACACGTTACTCTAAAGTTTCGCCGTACCTGACACTAGTTCGTTCCTTCCTTTCTTGTATCCTTCTTATAAAATCGATTGGAAATTCATTTCTAGATTTCATTGATACTGTAATCCATTTCGTTAATTCTACCGAACAAGTATTAATTTACCCAATGCCAATAATTATAGAATTCACTTTTTCTTATTAAGTAGCAATATCTAAATATTTTACATTCCTTCCTATTTTTCTACATTTGTATATGGATCTACTTTTTGTTTTAATTTTTATTATTTATTATGTTTTATTTATAATCAATTCAAATTATGTATTCAATTTCTCAATTTAAAAAATGTTACAAAACTTTTTTTAACGTTTATAAAATTTAAATTGAAGAGTTTATTTTTTAACTACTACAAATATTTAATTGAATTTATAATTTTATTAAACAGAAATTTCTTAAATCTCCTATATTTAATAGTAATAACATTGTATTATTGTATATTATTCAAATTATTATCGCTTATTTCATTATCAGTAGATTATAAAATAATATACAACTCTTATTACAGTATTCTATAGTTTTAATATATGCATATAATTTTATATTTTAGAAATAGTCTCCATTTTAGGATAATTAATTACAAATCTCAATTTAATAAATATATTAATCATCTAAAATCTCTCTAATAATTAGTTTTCGATTCGATTTTCTTTATAATAAAATTAACAAATACCATAATTTTTTCGTAAATAATCCGTTTACTTTTTTTCTCGAATCCTTACCATAGGTGCTTTATGTCTAGTAGAAATTTCGGCTGAAGATCGTAAAGTTTGTTCAGCATTCATGTTTCATAAATCTAAATATTTGAAACTGCTTGAAGTAGCTTTTAATTTACAATAAAGTTGATTTCACCAAAGCGGATAAAATTTTTCCCATTAGCCTGTTTTATTGAAACAGTGAAGTCCTTGTAAATTAAGCTACTATAATATTCTAATATTTGACAGAAAAGTAAGAATCATTATTCAGTAGTCTAATAACATGGTTATTTTAACTATAATCGATTATGTATGTGCGATTATATACTCAAACATAATTTAAATTAATTATCTATTCTAAATGTTTTTAAGCTGCATGAACAATAATGATTTGCTTATTTTCTGAGAGTTATTAGATATATTTACGTAAATTAAATGCTATTCAAAGTATAATAATAATTAAAACAATAAATAAATAACAACTACTATATATTATTGTGTTGTCGATTCATTCATAAATGATTTAATAATGCAACTACTACTACTGCTCAAAAAAAAAAATTCGTTTATGTAAAGTGCAAGTTTGCAAATTTTTTAATAATCTTCTTAATGAAAACAACTACACATTTATATTTGTTAATGAATTATATAATGGAAATTTGTATAATGCAGTTAAAAAATTTGCCCGAGAATTATTAGTTTTACTACTTTAAATGACTATTATTAGATTTATTAAACTTATTATTTCTAATTTAAATAATAATATAAATGATAATAATTATTTTATGATAATAATAAAGCTAAACTAATAGTAATAAAAATGACATAAACTTTTCATTTTGAAGTTTTAATTTTTTGCGCATAAATATTTATTAAAGCAGTTTAATATAAATTTATTAAAATAACTTGCAAGTACTCAAGCGACTTTTGTGATCAATGACCTCTGCGCAAACTCCACGACGCGAACTAAATTTCAGGTGTGTCTGTAATCGCATTATCACCATCATGAAGCCATGGCTTGTTTGCGAAAAAAGTCAATAGTGAATTTCTACTGTGTTTGTTGTTCAAGTATTTTAATGAAAAGTATAATATTAGTATACTTTATAGTTAAATTATATGAAGTATACCTATACATAGTATAAGATATAATTGAAACATAAAATAATTAAATGGTTCAGTACTTATTAATTGATTAGATATTAATGCATTTTAAATATACGTTCGCTTTGTAATTTGACAGAAGCTATAACTAGTTAACTGAATCTTCATCACCTATTTCTACATACTATTTATCAGTTTATATACATATTACATTGTAAAATATTTTATACGTAATTACCAAAGTTTCCCTCTATTTGTTTAATTATTCATTAACTTTATATGTTTAAAATTAACTAACTATAAGATTTGCAAATCTACAAAATATTTCATATTCTACTATTTGTTAAATACAATTCTTCTCCATTAGTTAAATAAGATTAGTGTAGTTAGTTTAGTTTAGTTAAAAAATCAATTTTTACATATATATATATATATATATATATATATATATATATATACCAAACATATATATCATATATTATTTTTATCATATATATATAATTACATATATTAGATCAAAATTTACTGCTATCACAGTACTTTGCACGGGAAAATGTCTGTAAGTTGACATCAAGTTCCAGAAGTTAAAAGACTGTAATTCAGAGAAAGAAGCACTCGAGCTCTGACTAATTAAATAAATTTGTTTTTCTGCCTATATTCATCATATATTCAGAATTATGTATCATAAGTAATAAATATTAGATTGGATGAATTACGGACATTTTCAGGAACACTGCTAAGAATAATTATCGAGAGTCTACTCAAGACGATCGATTATCGTAGCAGCATATTTTTACAAAATAGGAAAAAATCCTTGTGGTAGCACTTACGCTAATACCGGAAATAATATCTTCAACATTTGCAAAGAAATTCGAATCTCTAATTTTACTTTTGAATGAATTTTAATTTCTCAATAAATTTGTTTTTATTGTTACAAAAGTTTTCAAATAGTTATTATTATGGAATTATTATGGAATCTGCATATATTTAAATAATACGTGAAGATTTAATGTCATATATTAGGAATAAATTGTACGTTAATGTGCAAAACAAAAGAAATACAAAAATTACTTGGCAGGCATTCAAAAAGTTCACGTACATAAAAAAAAAGTTCGATTTAACGCAGGGGGCATCTGCTCTTAGCTAAAATCGTACGTGTACACGATTTTCGTTGCGTGTGTTTTAAATGGGCTACACATATATATATCCTATGAAATCGATGAGGGAAATGAGGTACAGTATAAAACTATTGGTACTACTTAAATTATCTAACTATCTGTAATCAATTTTATATGTAATAATTTATAACCATTGATAGAATATTTAATAATGCGCAAACAAATGATTTATGTAAATCTTTTATAATGAGTATACATAAATATTTTTGAATGCATTTAATATAAAAATTTGCTTGTTTACCTTCAACATTGTTAATAATTTTTTTAATTTAACTGCATTAATTTTTTTATTTATATTTGTACAATAATATGAAATATAAGTATGCAGTATTTAAAATTTCTTTTAACATTTTTTTTTCAATGTAATTCTTTACAAATTGCTTTTTACAAAATCTTCATTACATAACTACTATATTGACATCAAATTTATAAATAATTATTACAAAATAGTATTATACTCAATTGGAATATTATTATAAGATGTTTTAAATAATGATATTAAATAAAGACTTTAAAGTATTCGATATCAATTTTAACAACTTTCATAAATATATAAATACTTTCGATTTATTATTTTTAATAATTTCTATATTTTATTCTAAACGAAAATATAAATAATATAATTTAAATTGTAAATAAAATATTGTATTTTTAATAGTGTACTAATATAAAATACTGAATGTAAATAATCTTAAGGTTGTGATGTTACTTTTCTCAAAACATTTATTTTGCCTTTTTTAAATTGCATTTATATAATTTACTATTACCTTAAAGTTCTTTTATATAACTTTTTAACACTTAAATAATTTGGTAATATATTAATATTGTTCTAAAATAAATCTTACAATTATTTGTAAATAAATAAATTTATTAGCTTCGATTTTAGAGATTATATATTGCAATATAATATAAATGCAACATATATAAATATATACTATTACATATAAAATCACAGATTAGTCTTCTAATATATTGAAACAGATATTCATAAGATTAAAATTTATTTAAAAAGAATAGTTTCTGTGGTGTAAATTACAAAAATTTTATAAAAGAAATATAACATAAATGGTTGTATTTCGAATATGAGTGCACATTCAAATTTATTTGAAAAAAAAAATTTTTTTATTATACTATTAATCTATAAACAATTTGTTATAAGCTGTTAGAACATATATATATATATATATATACACACAATAACGAAAGAACTAATATTAATATCAGCTACATATAAATTCAAATATGTGCTTAAGTTAAAACAAATATAAATTTACTTTTGTTTTTAAGGTGTTGAAGAAATTTAAGACATACACGTACGTTTCTTAAAAATAATACAAAATTTTCTTAAACCTCATCTGTAAAATAATATAACATGACAAATGTTGGATGTTTCTTAAATAGTTTAAGCCAGTAATTATTATTAAATAAATTATTTATTTTCATACATTTTTTTTATAATTTGACCTGAATATTAAAAGTAAATTAACACTAAAATTAGATTATTAAAATAAAAACAAAGTTATTTAAATTAACATAATGTTAATATTTATTTAACTTTTCTATTTAATGCAATTCAAATAATTTTAGTTTGCATATCAATCATCCTGTTTTTATAATAATATGTTTTAATGAAAATGAATACCAAAATCGTAACTAGAATCGATGCTAACATTATAGATTATCCTATTGTTCAGAATAACATTTAAATTAATTAAGAGCGGATAATTTGTATTTTTTTAAATTGATTTTATCGTAAATCTTTTTTTAAATTTTATATTAATATTTTCTCTTTAATAACTTACATTTTATGTTCTAACGCATTATTTCAAAATTATTAGTGAAACATGCGATGAGATCTTGAAATAAAAATTTTGTAAATAAATAAAAAATGCATATTATTTTTTTACAGATAAAAAATATGTTAATTTTAATTTAAAATCATCACAGTATTAAGAGATCATTTTATTAAGAAAAATGAGTTAATATTTTTTATTTATACAAGAGATTTCAGATTATATTATACCGTCAAAACTGATGTCATTTAATAAGCAACTTTTACTATTTATATTAATTAATTGTAATAATTGCTTTAACTTCATTTCGTATTACTCTTAATACATTATACATACCTGTTTATATATATATATATATATATATATATATATATAAAGTAATACATGAGAGACCAACAGTTTCTTTAATAAAAATGGAAATTGTGTGAATAATAAGTTATCATAAAGTTATATAATTATTTGAACTATAAATATAATTATAATTTTATAATAAATCTTTGACGAATATTTTGATTTAAATTATTAAGCTATTTAATATAAATTTTTTTATATATATTTCTATATTTTATTGATTCGACTTTTGTTTAAAAACTGAAATATTTAAGCTATAAATCAATTTTTACTGTACTATTAATTATTAAATTTAAACAATATACGATTTTTTATATTTTTTATCGTATTATGTAACTTATATTATCTATCATTATAATATTAGCTGCAGAACGCTTATAAACTTATCTGTTAATCTGTTAAACTTGAAAATGGTAAATTTTATATAAATATTTTATTTACTGACAAGAATACAATTTAATATTATTTAATAAAAAACAATAGTTTAAGTTTCTAACAAATTTTATCATTGCCATTAATAAAAATTAAATATAAATAAATTTGTTTTAGAAAAATAATACATTGAAAACCAACCGTTTTATCAAACAAATTTAAATGTTTATTTTATTTTAAGAGTTCCTGAATATAAATGAAATTTATTTTATTGGTATGCCACTTTCACCATAATTTATATGCTCTGTTTATATCCAGACCACTTACTTAAATAAATCAATTAATAATATATAATTATGTAAGCGTTAAATCATGCATCGCTTAAATATATGTAATATTTTTGATAATGTTCAGTAGTTTGTATTTAGATATAAAATAAATAATGCGTATTTATTAAAAAAAAACATTTACTAAATGTCTCTCCTTTTAACTGACTATAAATATTTTATATTTATATATTGCTTAATTAACATTTATACTATGAAACCAGAGAAATGCAAATATGAAATGTAAAAATTTCAAATATAAATTAAACTATAATATTTAAAAATGCTAAAAATCATTACTTGAGAAAGGAGATTGTTGTGTTTGTATCCAAAATAATTTGCAAGATAATTAATTCATTGTATGGAAAATTAAAATGTTTGAACTTATACATAATTTTTTATAACTTATACATAACTTATACATAATTACCTTTTATGATCTAAGCTGTGTTAAAAACTAGTCTCTATTGGTTATGTACACATAAAGTTTTTCAATCACACACGTAATAATTTTCAACAAAATTAAATTATTTTTGTTAAATAATAACTATTTATTATTTGGAAGCCTAGTGCGTGATAATTTAAATCAACAAAAATAGTGTATCTCATACAAATTATACAAAAAACAAACTTATAGACAAATTATTATTATAAAATTTCAAAATATTTACAATAAATTGAACGTTGTAATAAGTGACTTGAAAATAACTACCAATGCATAATGATGACTTCAATATGTATCAATTTATATATGAATTATATAGACTTATATATACATATATATATATATAATTTTGCTATAAAGTATATAGTAAACATTTTATTTATATAGTAAACATTATAAATAATTTTAAATTAAATAGAACATATACATTAATTTATATAATATAATGTAACAGCAAAAATAATAAAAACGTTTTAAAAATATTATAAAAATATTTCCTATAAGTATTCAATTAATATTTTTATAACTAATATTTTAAGATAAAAGAAACAAAATTCATAAATACATGTTTTCATTAATTGAATACTAACTGTTTTAAAAAATTCAGCTTATTTTTTATATTTTTTATATTATATATATTATTTAAATTTAATTGTAATTAACTCATTAATCGAATAAGATTATCTATATATAGTTTAATATTTATTTTAAGTGTTTTATTAAAAATTAATTTTATTAAAGACCTTAGTCATATTTAGTAAAAATTAATATATTAATTATGTAATTAACATATTATAATTAATATGTTAAGTATGTTAATATTAATACTTATATTAAATTTTTTTATAATTTGAATTTTTTATATAAGAATTATGAATTAATTATATATTATTAATAAGAAGTAATTATAGATCATTAAATTTTGCGTGCAGAATTATAGACATATATATATTATTTTTGTTATTTTAAGATTAAGGAATGTAAATCATTAATATTTACAAAATACGAATTTAATTAGGTAATCATTTTTCCAAATAATTTAAAGCTTTGCAGTCTACTTTGTAATTCATGTAAAATATAAATGATAAATAAAAAGACTTGACTGTACAGAACTAACCTAAACAAATTCAAGTGATACTTTATATTTGTTTGACGGTTAAACAGTTTATCAAAGAAAACAAAATAATTTATCACTTAACGTAAGAAATTTTAATTCAACTATCTGTGCCTTATATTAGCAACACGCACGTACGTAAATAGAGTCGAAAGTCCATTAAATGTTCGCGCTTTTTTCTCGTTAATTCAGGAGTCGCTCGCCGATATTATCGTACATGGTACCGCCAGCTCTCCGATTTATTCGATATGCCCTTTCGACCTCTCTAACACCTCCCCCAACCACCAATCGATCCACTCACCCAGTGTCTATGCCGCGACAATAGGGATAAACTGGAGAAGACCCCGAGGGTCTCTACAAAAACATTGGAATTTGTGAACTGCCGACAAAGTTGACATATTCGTATCGAATGTGATTTTGAGAAGTGGTCATTTTCTAGAATTTCTAACTATTTACGAAAGTAAATATTACATTATATTTCTGCATCGATTTAACCTTGCCTTAATGATCTCAACTTTTTTCTCAATTATTTATATATAACAATAAAAAATAATATTACATCAATAGTTCCTTTATTTGAATATGTAAAGGGTGATCATTTGCTATTTAATAATATTAATTAATAATTAATGATTTATTAATGATTTTTGCATTCTAAATGTTAAATAATTTTTTTTATATGTATAGAAATATTAATACATTTTAGGAAATTAAAAAATATATTTACTATTTTATTGAAATATTATTAAGTAGATTTACTAATAAATTAATATTTTGTAGAAATAAATAATTTATTATTTAAAAATTTAATTTTTTGTAGTATACAGTTTTTAATTATCTAAATTACTTCCATTTTTATAACACTTAGAACATTGATTTAATTTAATATTAAAAATTGAAATAAAAATCATATATGATAGATTTTGCTAAATATTAACTTCATATTCGTACATCATTTCATCATATCATTTCGTAATATAATATATTAATAATACATCATTTATAACATAATATATTAATATAACATCATTTCATATTTTAAATATATAAAAATATTGTTAAAATATATAAAAAAATATATTAAATGGATATATTTAATATTTATTTTTTTGCCTCTAATTTATGAAAGTATGAATTGTAATATAAGATTGCTAGAAAGATAGAACTTTTTCTTTCTGTAATAAGGAAACATTTAACGTTATTTTGAATTTGTTATACTAGTGTTTGTATAATATATTATTTACCGTATTTCTTTATTCTTACATAATCAAATTGCATTCAAATAATTTTAGAAACATAATATATATTTATATATATATATTTATTTATTTATTCAAATAATTTTAATATACATTTATCTATATACACACATATATATAATTTAAAAATTGTAATAAGAAAATTTTATGTAAATAAATAATCAATATGTGAATAGAATAGTAGCGATTTATTGTTTTATAAGTAGAATACATTTTTCAACCAATTTATCTACTTTGATAGATTTATTTTTAGTTTTAAATATAATTTTCATTTTCATGCTTGGATACTTCTAAATACAAACGCTGTCATATAATAAATTTAATAATACTTTCAATAAAACATTTGTATTAATAATATATTATTTTTTTAAATAATTTAAAAAATCCCACATAATGTTTATTGTATGATCTTTAAAGTAGAAAAAATATTTAAATTAGCAAATTTATTAACTGTTATAATTTATATACACAGTACCTTGTAATTTCATTGTAGTAAAAATTATTTTTACAGAAATAGTTTATTTTATGATATTTCATAACGAAAATTATGATAGAAAAAATAATTCAATTAACATTTATTTTTAAAATAGTGTATTTTGTTGTTTATACTAATCTTTTTTCTAAAGCGCTCTTTGTGCAATAGTTTACATAATACATGCCTATAATACTATGTGGTTATTAATTCTAATTTAACTTAATTAGGTCCGTGCATTTTGCTCATGAATAATTATAAAAAATGATTTAATTATGTTCGTGTTATAGACATGCGTTAACCATATAATAAAATTAATATAATGAAATTTTTATTATAAGCAAACGATTGATTTTTTTATTTAAAAAGTTTATTTTACATGTTTAAATAATTTATGTTAAAAAAGGTTAATTTTATAAACATAAACTTACGATTTTAAATTGTAATATTTAAATTGATACACCCAATGGAATATATTAATGCCAATTTGATCAAAATATTTTCAGGTACCTTAAATTTTATTCAATTAAATTAAAAACATTTTTCTTTTAATTATTATAATTATATCTAATATGAATAATAGCTCTCCAAGAATCTAGAGAATATATTAAAAAAACATTATTATACATTATAAAAAAAAATATGCATACTTTTTTATTTCTTCCTGGACAATGGTTAATTTTATGTACACTACTTAACGAAGTAATCACATTAATGATAAAATAGTAGAAAGTATAATAGAATGGTTAACCAGTAACTTGAATTAGATTAATATGTATCATTTATAAAATTTTAGTATTTGTTTAAAATTTAAAAAGAATATAGATGATTTTCATATTTCTCTAAATTCGCGGAAAATACTAACAAAAACTACAAACAAGTGGAAATGTTCGTGATTACAATCGATTTTCTGATGTACAAGCACAACTTCCATTGAAAATTTTAAAGAAAAAAATACTTAATGTATTATATTAAGATATTTATTATTTATCAAACATATTTATTAAATATTATTGTAATTAAATGAAGTACAATATTAGTTTTTAATTATTAACTTATTATTAAATTATTAATTTAATTGTTAACTAATGTAACATCTGTCAAACATAATATCATTTACTATAAAAAATTCAGAATTTGTATACACAAACTCAGGAATAGCATTAAATTATTTTTAAAAAATTGTTCAATTCACATCCCTTCTATCTAATCATAAAATACTAATGAAAATAGTTATTAAAAACCTTTTTGTTTTTATAAAAATACCAAGAAAAGTATGTTTTAATTGAATCACTTTATTTTTTTTAATACACTATAAAGTAAAAATTATAAATAAGTAATGAGAAATAATAGAATTCTTTAGAAATTTAACTTAAATAACACTCGACGCATAACTATTGTGAATTTTTATATAAAAGAAGAAAAAATTAAATAAAATGTAAGCATAATTTAAATGTTAAATTACCATTTATATCTCATCTCAACTTCGCGAGAATGTAAGATGCATAAAAAGGACATAGAATAAAGCGAAGCTTCATAACTTTCATAGTTGGATAGGGCATATAAAAAACGCGCCCCTTGACATTGTGCATAGAAGCCCAAAAGCTTAGAAAATAATCGCTATCAACCGCCATGCAAGTAATTAGAAAAAAGCATAACGCCCTTCATTAATCGGTTGACCCTGCGCACAAACATTTCCACGAGATTAAACGAGCGTGTTGATGATAGTGGTTGCGTCATCCGGGGAATCCCCGCTTACCTTTTTCCCTGTGATAGAGCCCACGAGAGTACGCGAACATAGGGATGGAGATCGAGGCTTGGCCGGCACCCGAGGCACAACCGAATGTCCGTCGGGGCGGCAGCGAGACAACTGGAGGCAGAGGGTCTCCCGCGACTAACCTGCGAGCCCGATTTCTCCACTTCCATTGCTTTTCCCGTCTTCGAGTGGAAATCCTAAGACCGCTCGCTACTGCGCCTGCGCTGACGCTTTTAGCTCGCGCTCCACCCCAACCCCCGCCTTGCGACTCGCGATAAGGGCTGTCGCTGGACTTTTTCTCGAGCTCCATTTTTCGACGAGCACGAACGCCCAAAAACTTGCCACCGAGTCAACCAGAATCGAGGGAAGGAGTCCTAGCTTCGTATTATGCTGCACTTTGCAATGCCTAGATTCAAAGTAAAAGCAAGTGTTAAGAATCTCATGTTCTTGGTCGGTACATTTTGAAACAATCTTGGCAATAGCATATTAGTCAATTTACTTCGGTGAGTTTGATTTGCTTAAGCTCTGCGACCAAGTTGTCGTAAACCTGACTTCTGAATAAACGACTTTAAAATCCATTGAAATTTTTACTCGAAATAATGTTTAAAAGAATATTAACTTGACTGTAAAAATACGAAGGCCTAACGAATCACAACTTTCTTAATATACGCATCAAATTAAGCATCAAATGCGAGTCTGAAATTAAGGTGTCGAGAGAACCGAATATTTTATAACCACCCTATTATACATTTTTAAATTAATGGAACGGAAATATTTGCATTTTAGAAGCCTAACGTGAATTTAAATCCAAAATTTTAATTTTCGAATCAATTAATTCTTTACCTTACTGGATCAAGATTACTTTGACGACTTTAAATAGTACGAGAAATTTCAATAATTTTATGTAATTTATTACCTAAAATTAGCTGCATGCATATCCTCTAGTAAATGAAAAAATAAAATGTTTTATTTATCGTACTGGCTTAAGAATGTGTAATTATCTTTGTATTTAAAGCATATAAATTCATTAAAATTGATCGATCCGAATAATTTAATGATTTGATTTTGCAAATTAAAGCTTAAAATAAGCTTAAACATAATTGTATATAATGTAGAAAATTTCAAGTACATTAAGAATAATAATGATTGAATTTATTTAATATATCAGAAAATATAAATTCTATGATAGTTAAAAT
>JAPYYT010002484.1:30000-31971 GCA_030522565.1 Ceratosolen corneri | reverse complement strand
ATTCTATCAATAATCACCGTCTATAATGATGAGAACGTAGCTATTCATACATCTATAAAAATTACGCTAGATTATTAAAATAAACAAACAACAAAAATATAATATTTTTAGTAGTTTCAATTTTTATATTATATATATATATATAAGCATACAACTTTGCATGAAATTAATAAATTTATAACTCAACAATTTCAACATTATTAAAAATAATATATTTTTTATTCATTATTACATTTTCATACATTTTTAATAAATTATTTATTTTTTACCAAATTACTACATACTAATAACAATTTAATTGAATTTTGAAAAATACGAGGTTAATTTAATGTTCTTTAATTTATATATATATATATATATATATTATTTCTACTATAACAATATAAATAAGTGAATAAATAAATAAAGAAATAAATATAATTTGCTAGTGCAGCAGAAATAATTATTTGTTTAATAAATATTTTTATATCTTATTTCTAATATTTTTCGATTTTTATTATTAGAATAAATAAATATGAATAATATTTTCTTTCTCTTAATTTATTGCAAATATTACCTAATATTCAAAATTTTGTCAAGTAAAAATAATTATATATAATAATGTAAAATTGAAGATAAAATTTAAAATTATAAAAGAAAGTTTGTGTTTATAGAGTTGTCTTCTATTGTGCTTAAAAATTTATCATTATGCTTGATAATTAAAATAAATACTTACGAATATTCAAATTCTAAATATGCATACTAATTATTTTCGATTTATAATACAATTTTTATTGAAATATTTTATTATATTTATAAAGTATATCTAATTGATGAAAGCATATCTATTCGGTATTTATTAAGAATTTTTTAATTCTATAGTGTTTAGAATATATACGTAACGTATGTACAATACAAGATAAAAACATAATTATATGCAAATGCTGATACAGGCCAAAAAGGATTTTAAATGTCGATACCTTATATATATTTTATCTTATAATTGTAAAGATATCTATAGTTATTTATTTCGGTAGTATAATATAATAGTTATATTACATTGATAATAAATATATAAAAAATTTTTTTTATTTTTACTAGTTATGAATATTTTATAAAATAGAAGAAGAACAGAAAAAAGAGGAATGATATTTTATTTGAGTTTCATTATTATTGCTGAAAATTATTTATTATTTAAACATAGCCTCGATAATTGATACCCTATTATTTTTCTTTGGATGAGCCAGTGAGCACTAATTTATTTCTGTTATTGGTAATGATTTCAAATGTCTTTTAAATATCATTATAATTTAATTTCATTAATATATTGAAGGGATATTATTACACACTCCACAGAATTTGTGTGATATTAACAAATTTGAGTAGCACATTTTCAAAAAATAATATATGAAATTATTGCTTTTACCGATTCTTGTTAATTTTCAAATGTACTATATCTTCTAAATATGTTATTTAATTATCGAGTAAATATATTTATTCGATAGTTCTATAAATTTTATCTATAGATGCGTATATTTGTCATTTAATATACTTGTAAATAATAAATAGTAGAATTGTATTTTATTTAATCCATTATTTTATTCAGAAATAATAATTTTTTTTCGTAGAATATTTCATAATAAAATTGTTTTTACAATTTAAATTTCGTTCAAACAATAGAAATTTCTTATGCTCTTACGCTTTAAAATTTCCCAATATAAAATGGAATTTTTAATATGAGAAAGCTATAAATTTGAGAATCTGAGAAATCATTTCTTTTAACGATAATAAAGCCAAAACGATTGCCAAAACTTTATTTCGAGACAAATCGATATTTTGATAATAGTTCGTTCTTTTGATCAATGAAATATTATAATATATATGTTCAACAGTTGATATAACATAATTTCCTTCATTTAATAAAATTTATTCCATTTTCATAATATTTAATTAAACGTAACGACAATTGATATATAAGAATAAACGGATATA
>JAPYYT010002484.1:0-25000 GCA_030522565.1 Ceratosolen corneri | reverse complement strand
TAAAATATTAGGCATTATTTTTTGTCATTCGTGGTGGTACATGAATTTTAAGAGCCGTTAAAATTGGGAGCACGAGTCTGTGCGTCCGATTGGAACTGGAATTTTTCTATTTAACAGTAGTATTCAAACCAAGCTGATGCTGTGACTTTTAGCCGCTTCAAAAATAAATCCTTGCCTACGTCGGATATTCATACTAAATACTATTAGTAGAATAATAGATTATTAAGACTGTCGTATGTAGGCTGTACAGGTAGGCTCGTCCCTGGCAATAATTACTCTAGAAATAAAGCGAGTAAATTATTTCATAAGAATAGAACATTTTAATGCGCTATTTTATTAGCGAGACCATTATTTCACGTGAAAAATCTGTGTGCTCGTGTAATAATAAGCTTTGGAATTCAATTATCAATGGACTCGATGTTGCTTGATTTTGTCGAATTGAGTTAAAGATCGGGAAAATAGCTTTCAAATTACAAATTCAATCTCCGTGAACGAAGAATTTTGACATTCCTAGGTGAGGACGACGACGACGACGACGACGACGAAACAAATGCCGTGGAACCGGCAACAAGTGCCGCGGCTTCATTAGTGCAGCCAGTAGCCGCTTCCGCCAATGCTCCCGTAATCCCTCCCAACGTCCAGGCCGATTTAAACGAAGAGTTGAACTCGGCAGCGGCCACCGTTAGTGATGTAGACTCCTCTGTTGCCGACGAGACCGGATCTTATGAAGATGACGAGACGCCCGAAGGTCAAGCTGCGACCGCAGTTCAAGACGGAGCAAATGAAAGTGCCGAGTCAGTGTCGAATTCGGTGCTACTTCAGCAGGCGAGCAGTGGTGCGACATTAGCTGCCAGTGCTGCCTCATCTGCCGCCGCCGCCGCCGCCGCCGACGACGACGACGACGACGACGACGACGAAGACGTAGACCTCGATATAACCGGCGACGATGATGACGATGACGAGGACGATGAGGAGGATGAGGAGGATGACGATGAGAGTGTCGACGAAGAAGATGATGACGACGAGGACGATATTGACGGCCTCGCAGACATTGCATCCGCAAGACGGGCTCCACGTGAGTTGAAGGGCAAGGGCAAGAAGCACCGTAGCGGCGCCTCAGCTAAGTCCGCCAAGTCCCCGCAGAAGCCTGCAGCACCCGTCGCTTCCAAGCTTAACCTCCAATAAAGTGCCTTGCGTGCCCCAACACGATAATGCAACCAAACGAGTGGTTCGACGCTTTTGGACGCGTTCACGCGTAAACACACCCGATCATGATATTAAGTCGATTGGTCGAATCGAGCCCCAAGAGCTTCTCGCAGAGAGCAACCGCGATACAAACTAGCGCGTTCATCCTTCTTCACTGCCTCACTTCGAGTCTCTTTCCTCTACACTTATTTATTTATTTATTTATTTATTTATTTATTTATTTATTTAGAATTTTTATTTATTTTCTCCCGCCCGCTCGTTTTCAAGGATATTGCCTCGTCATTGTTCATTTGAACCTTGATCCGAGGAAAGATCGAGAAGAAAGAGGTAAAGGTCAACGCGCTTCCTTGGTATATTTATCCAATACCTGTATATCTTCCCGAGAACTACTTTCGACTCGACTCGACTCGACTCAACTCAACTCGACTGAACAGAAAAATTCCAACTCGATATCAAGAAAAAGAAATCAATATTATATTCATGAACCCTGGCATAAGCAAAAAAAAAAACATCGTTTATTCATTAATGATTCGCTAATTTTTATTATTTTCATTGGTATTATGATTATTGCAATTATTATTAATTATTATCAATATTATTATCAATATTATTATTATTATTATTATTATTGTTTTTGTTGTTGTTGTTGTTGAGATAATACTAAAGTTCTTTAATTCGCTTAATACGTTCGAGCCAATATCGTCAACGCCGTGAATTACCGTTTTGTTTACATTTACAACAATAATTGACAAAGCATTAAAATGCCTAAAGATCGGTGGCGTCACGGGTCATATTTCTTCGCGTACAAGAGCATTAACGGAATCATTATTTGAGAAAATAAATCCAAAAATTCACTAATATTTTTGTGCATATATGGATATTTTTATATCGTTTGTATATTAATTTGCATACACGTTCGAATGTGAAGTAATGCATACATGCGTGAAAGGGACAGAAAAAGAGAGAGAGAGAGAGAGAGAGAGAGAGAGAGAGAGAGAGAGAGAGAGAGACAGAGACAGACAGAGACGGACAGACAGACAGAAACCATAATATTTCAGAGAGGGAAAGAGAGAGTTTGTGGATGTACGCAGAGGAGAAAACAGGATGAATTCTCTTCTTAAGTACCCATTAGATATTTGGTTCCGTTACAAAACGTCGGAGTATATGAACATATATACGCAAACTTGCATTTTTATTCTCTTTATAAATTCTCACACTTTACACACGCTTATCCGACGAAGAACAAACAGAATATACAATACGTTAATCAAACGGAATAAAAATAAAATATAACTGTACAGAGACATTGTTCAATATTGTTTATTGATTTTTTTATACAGTGACAAATATAGATACTTATTATTTTCACGTAAAAACAAAAAACTTTGTGTTTGGCCTTATTTTTTCTTCACATCTCGTACATCCACTTCACAAATAATTCGGGGTGCTAGACGCAACGGTAAGGCTGTCCAAGACAATTTTTCAAAATTATTATTACAATAGCCAATTTTTTTTGCTATTTTCAATGATTGGATTATACTTTTCGTGGCGTGCCGATCTTCCTAGTATTTTAATGCTCGGCTTCGTGACATTTTTCAATCTTACACTTTTTATAATAATTTTAAATATTCATACATTCGAATAGTTTTCCCATTAATGTTTGTATAGACTTGAATTGAAGCTGTAAAATACTTTAGCCATCGATTATTTGATGTCTGTACAAAGATAAAAAAAAAAAATAGATAATTCCGACAGATCACACATAGACGGTGGACGGTTGACTGCTAACTTAATTGCGCTTTATTTACATTGCATATACTGCATAGTGAAAGAATCATGAAAAGATGAATTGAACTTCTGCACTATACATATATACATACAATGATTTCTCTGGCACGGTACATTAGAGCTTCGCTTCACTATAGTTATAATTTAGAATTTATTTAGCATCATTTAATTAATATTTGATTACTAAGTTTCATGTTTTAATCACTTGTCATCATATATTTGAAGTTCATCGTTCATCTGTAAAAGTAATAGTAGTTACTAGTTTTGTAAAGATGAAAAACAAAAATAATTGTTTACAGAGTAGTAGTAGTCACTGGGACAATCTGCACACGCGTCTGGCACCATATAAATTCCCTCTTCATTCCTTTCATATATAATAATAATATTAATACGAACAGTTAAAATATTAGCATATAAATTGAAATAAAGGAAAGCGAACGTACAATAGCAGAATGGAAGATGACTATAACGAAATTGATATAGATATATTTCAACAATATTAGATTTATATTTGCATTGAAAAAACTATTCTTGTTTGATAATATACTTTATAACCTCATATTAGTTATTGAATTTTTCATTAAATAAATTGACAAAGACCTTGGAAATTATTATTTATTAAAAAAGATTTTTACGAATGAGCTTTTACATCTTTATAAAATTAAATATATATTTTAAATAAAATAAGATTTATTCAAATTATATTCATAATTTTTTCCTAGATTTATATACAATCATTTTAAATGCTATGCATTCCTGTAATTAAAGTAGAAATTAACTGAAGCTGCACGAGGTTTAAATAAAAAATTTTAATGACAATGTCCCGTATGGGCAGAGAAGCTAGTATTTAAGAAAAATGATACGAATGATCGATTTCGGTATTTGTGTCATCTGTTCAATTAAAACCACTCTGCTACAATGCGCTATATAATGTAATATTCGTAATACTGTACACGAAGGAACAAACCGATTACCTCGAGTGTCCCTGTCCTTGAACTGTACGGTAACGCGAGATTAAAACCGACATTGTTCCCAACACTTGATAAAGATTCAGAAAGAAGAAAGAGGTCAGGAGGGCAGCATCATTTAGCTCAGCTTTCACCTCGGCCGACAAGCACTTCAGCTTTGTTGGAAAAAGTGGCTGTGGACATCGGAATGAGGTCGATGACCGACTGCAATTAATCCTCAAGCCAATCGACCCTGACCTACTTCCACCAATTTGTACCTTTTTACTACCCAGTTCCATCTTGGTTTTATTATATTCATTATTCTTTTTGTACAAATTTCCTATAAATAATTTTTACATTTTTTTTTTACGTTATTTAAGCTTTCTTTTGCGCGATTTGGTAACGCTCGTACGAATTTTCAAATGAAATTTTTCTCTTCATTCAACGTGTATCATGCTATTTTCATTTTCCTTCGTGTGCTATTTCATAATATAAAGTATATAAGTATGATACCGATAATATCAATATAATATAATTTCCTTCCCGTTAATTTAACATTCAAATTCATCATTTAAAAGGAGCATATTTTCCTTCGTCCAAAAATACGGAGATTTTATTTAACGTAAAAGAAAAATAGAGATTACCTTACACAAATAAAATTAAAGTCCTCTCTTTCATGCAGATGAAAAGGAGTGTAATAAGATTTATAATAAATATGTGCACGCGCCGTAACCACTACGCCGAATAGGTAGGTCTGTAGGTGAAAAGGAAGTATACAGGCGTCACAGATAAACTGACCCAGTTTTCAATACAACGAGTGGATTGATACGGGCGGGGGGAGAGAGAGAGAGAGAAAGAACCAGTTTTTACTGGTAGATACCGTTAAGCAATAAATCGCTTCTTTCTTTCAACGTAATACTGCCGCAATATAAATGTAGGCTTTGGTTGTGAAATGAGTTGGTAGAAAAATATGTAAATACAGTTGGTAAAAGAAGGAGAAACGCAAAGATACATTTATTAAGATGGCTGATCCTATCAGATCAAGACTGTTCCAAGATAAACATTCGCATATGTAATTAATCCATATAACATCGAATTATATTTGATGTACAAAAAGGTTCTACTATTATAGAAAAATTATTTTATCAAATTTATTATATTTAGCAAAATTATTATACTTATATTATTGAATAATTATGTTCAATTAATTGTCTCTTCATTTGATTGACATTCGTATCAGATTTAATGATGAAAAAATTTAATAATGGTTTAATAACTTTTTTGTTATTAATTCATGCTTTTATAAATTCCTAAACAAAACAAGAAATCCTTGTTCTTAAATTTATGGAAATTATTTTTTATTCTAATTCAATTCATAGAAAAGCTATTATCGAAGTTTTGGTCAATTGATTATTAATTTTTAATAAATTTTCGTTATGTTTTTATTATTTTTAATTTTTTTTTTTTTTTCTTCAATAAGCTCTTTTATTATATTATATTTAGTATTTTTTATTTTTACGATAAAATTTGAAAAAGGTCTCAAAATTTTCATGACAAACTATTTTCATAGCCATAAATGACACATAAGAATATAAAAAAATTAAATAATACTTGAAAATACTAATTTTAACTATTTTAATGAAATTAAAAAATAATTTACCCTCAAATAAGGAAATGTGTAAGCAAATAAACCTATACTTTCTCTATTAAAGCATATATTTGGAAACGCTATTTAGTTTAAAGAAAGGATGATTGATCGGAGACAAATTTAATTTGACCTTTTTCAAACGTAATAAAAAAAGAAAATGCACGTTGCCTCCAAAAATCAAGAAAAATATTTTAGGCGCCATGATTACTGCTACGAATGCCGATGTCTCTGCTATCTACGTGGCAAAATACAACCGTTTTGTTGATACAATTCTCAGTCGTATCAATAAAATTCTTAAGGACAAGTATGATCCGGTTACTGTCAAACTTACAAATCCGAATTCAAACAATAAAAGCAAGAGCAAGAGCAAGAACAAAAGCAAAAACAAGAATAAGAATAATAAACCGATGAGAAGAATTAACAAAAGCTTCACGAAGAAGAATGAAGTCGTAGCCCTTGAAAACAAGAATAATACCTACGAGCTCATTCTGAATATTGCTAACAATTCTGAGATAATGAAGCTCCAAGCACTTACCGAGGTTTATTTCAAATTTTCTATAGAATTTATTACTATATTAACTTAACAATTAGGTTTATAAATTTGTTGAAAATCGAGTATTTTCTAATTCCTTTGTAATTTCAAACTTTTCAAAGTTTGTTCATAATTATTCGTTAAAAAATGCTATCATCATTAGTTAAAATTATTTTATTATATTATTTGATAAAAATTAAAAAAAATTTTTTTTTTTCTTTTCATACAATTTATTACACTATTTAATGGTACTTGGTAATTATTTTAAAGTTTAATTTTTTTTTTTTATTTTTTTTCAAAGACACTGAAAATCTGCTTTCGAATTAAAAACAATAATAATTATTTATTTATTTATTTATTTATTTATTTATATATATATATCTATATATATATATATTAACATATAACATTAAATAAATAGAGAAAAAAAAACCATTTTATTTCCTTTAATTTTATATAGCTTTTACAGCAAATAGTTCATAATTTTATTTAAGATAAATATTATGATTCATTTAATTTCAAAAATACTTCTTCGTATTATATCAGAAGACATATTTAGTATCTTAAATAAACAATGATTTAATAAATTAGAAAGTAATTAATAGCTTAATCAAATTTTCAATAATTTAATGGAATATGTTTTTTAATTGCACTGTAATTAAAAATATTACATCGGAAATTTGAATATTTTGTATATTATATTTGTTTCAGACGCCAAAGATTAATTCAACGATCAATAGTTCCTTGCAGAATACAACTGAATCATCAGAACTAGTAACAAGGTTAATAACCAATGAAGTTTCTGTCTCATCGAGTACCCGCGGTTCAAATAGCAATCATGGAAAAAAAAAGAATAATAAAACAAGCTCTAGGACAAAGGTTGTAAATAAAAGCAAAAATCCAAATAGTAACAGTTCAAGCAACAGGGTAAATCCAAATTTTATTATAAAGCTACGCATTAATTTATTAAAAATTAAAGAAAATTGATAATCAATGTGATGTTCAATAAACAAACACTATACGGTAATATAGCCACGAAGATAAAGAATAAAATAAGAAAAAGATAAAAAGGAAAGTTTAATATATAATTAATAATATTTTATTGGGGCATTAGATAAGATTATGCAAATAAACTGGAATTTATTAAAATAAATTAAATAAAATTCAATGAACAATTTTGTAAAAATAACGTGACCGATTAATTATTACTATATTGAATAGTATTATTTTATTATAGTATTGTTATTAATATTATTAATAATATTATTGATTCTACATTAGTGTTCGATTGAATAGACGTATTTTTGATTTATTTGTCATATTGGATGTTCATTTTATCGAAAAGCTTCTGATCGAAGATGACGTTATTTAAAACTCTAACTAATGCCATTATAAGAGTTCGATCAATATATTATTTAATAATTGTGTTATGAAAATCGCAGATAAAAGCTTCGATTACAACGACAATGGCCACAACGATATCGAAGAAAAAATCACGATCTAAAGCCAGAGCTACGTTGTACGGTTTATCGTCGTTGAAACGCGCCGGCGATGTTTCTGTGAACATGATGAGCGATCACACGACCATTCGCACGAAATTCAATCTGGGTCCACTTGTGCTTAAAGTGGAGAAAGAATTCGGCAGATCAACGAGAAAAGAGGTGCGCAGTGCGACCGCCACTACAGCCGAAATGTCGGGACGCTTGAGTCTCCGAGTCTATCACGGTGGTGCCGCTACACTGCACTCAATTCGTGTCCTGCAACCTAAACAAGTAAATAGCCTGCCCTTTATTGTTATTTATTAAAAAAAAAAAATTTTCTTTTTTTCAACTTCAATTAGACCGATAGAGTAGAGGTGAAAAATATACGGATCTGCTTAGAGTCTTGGCATTAAGCGAATATAATGATATACTTGCTCCATTCTGTCTTTAAATTTTGTAAAATCCAATTATCTTACTTTTTTGATACTTTGTTCATTACGACAGATTATTTATAATGCGATTCGCTGAACTCATAAATTATAATTCAAACAGTCGTTCTTTGTAAAAATGGTATTTATTTATACAGAATGGTCATTTGTAAGGTGAATTCTCACTAATTCACTGCAAGTTATGAGGACGATTGTTAACTGTAATATAATTTTTTTTTTTAGATGCGCATTGAAAGTGCAGACGACCACGATAGAACGCGGGAATTCGTTTGGAAACGCTCGTCGCATATCGCCCATCTAGTCTCTCAAAAATTATCTTCAGCAACGCGCTCGATGTTGCGGCCACCTCCTGCTCCACTGACTGACTCGGCTTGAGGATCAATATTAATTACTATTTTTTGCTTTACATTGAGTAAAGCAGTTACAAAAAGAAATTATTTGAACGAGAAATTTAAGTCTCATATTAATATTTTGGTCAGTGAGCAAATTTGAAGTAAAATTTTTCTTGGTTTATATGTCACTTACGAAAACCCACCTTTATCCGCATTAACTTTTACTTACTAATATTTTACTATCTACATACTTATTTATCATTAATTTATTTTATTTTTATATTCATTTACCTTAATCGTTTTATGTTGTTAGTTTAGTCAATAATTTTATATACAAAAACGTAGATTCTCTACAAAGATTTACTGTAATTTTTCACATTTTCCCATTATAAACTTGCCAATCACTAAACCGAAATTAATATAGACTATTTTGATGAACATATATTTGTATACTTTCACATGCTGTGCAGCACTTTTTTCAAATCACAAAAATAAGTATACGGGCTTTTTTATTATTTATTTTTACAATCATTTAAAACATCTTCATTTCATTATACGTAATATAAATCTACATAATTGTGTATGAAACAACTGTAGCGAACATTTCGCACTAAAAAAAAACTTTTACTTTGTAAATAAATATAACCAAATATATAGAAAAATATTTTTCATTTAAAAATAACTTGTATACGCATTGCATTTTCCTTTCCATTTATAAGGCACCAACCCCAAGTAATTACAAACAATTTTTATAGAAAAATCTTTTTAAATATTTTTAATTACTTTTGAATATTTTTATAAATTTAAAGACAAAAAGAATAAAAATATATATTATGTAAATTTTATGTAAACGTTTATATAAATTTTTTTGAACATATTTTGTTACTACTAAAACACAGGTCTATACACTATGAAAATAATATTTATTCCATTCTTATGAAACTAATGTGAAAAAACATGTTATCAAATATTTTAATTATCAAATATAAATTATTTTATCAATAATATTTTGCTTGGATATAAGTAAATTTGATACACAAGTTGCACTTCATTTAATAAAGTCCTTATAGTTAAAATCCCAATACTGAATTTCAACATACGTAGCTTTAATTAACACATTAACAAGCAAAAAATAATTTATTCTTTATTTATTATCACGCATCTTCAATTTAATTTTTATTTTAATTTTTAACTTTTAATCTAAACACATATAAATATTTCTTTTAAACCTTTTAATTACAGAGATTTAAGATAAAAAAATTACAAATTTTTTGGGATTATACATGAAATTATGAAAATACTATTTGTGGGGTAAAATAAGCTTTAGACATTTTCAAAATATAAATAATATTTAACAAAAAAACCTTCAATTCTAACAAAATAAATAAAACGTATGTATTTTTACAAATGGACATTATAAATTATTATATTATATTATATTATAATAGTACATTATAAATTATTCTTTTGATTGACTGACAGCAATAATTTTTCTATTAATTCATAATTTTAAACGAAATAAAATAATTTTAAAAATGTAATATAAATGTTACTCTAACCATTAGTTTGAATAAATTAATATATTAATGCAAAATGATATATTGTACAATAAATTATAAACAATTTTTTATTTGTATAAAAATAATTATAACATTTAATTATTATATTTATAAAATATAATTATACAAATAATTATAACAATATTCAAATACATTTCTCTTGTAATATTAAATAATTATAAATATCAAAATTATTAAATATCTTTATAAGTAATTAAAGAACATACTCAATTTCAATTATTACAGGTATAGTTGTAATTATAACAATTATTGAGTTTTGTAAAAAAGAGTTCAGTTTGTTTTATGAATAAGAAAGGAAATTAAATTATTCAGAGCTTCAAAGGTAAATGTTTACAATTTAGATTCTATATCTTTGAATATCGAATTTATATGTATTAAAAAAATGATTGTACGTATATTGATTTAAAATTAAAAATGTTTATATATATAATATTATCAATTTTAATATAATATTTTTATTATTAATATATTTTAATGATTATTTTTCAATTATTATTATTTTTTAATATTTATTCTAATATCTAATATAATTTTAATATATATTTGAATAATATATGTATATAATCATACACACTTATTTTAAAATTTAATTTTATGTTTTGATTTAAATATATATATATATATATATATGTGTGTATACATAATACAAAATTAAAAGTAATAATAGGAATGGGTTTACCGAAAATACGTCATTTTATTGTTTGCCCTACTCAAAGTTGGTAGTATGTATAAATTTACCTTGTAAAGCACAAGAAACTCATTATAATGTAAAAAATCTAAATTTTTTTTTTACTTTAGACATATTTCTTTGGAGTAAAAAATTTTATTTGATAATAAAGAAAGATTTTTAATCAATAATTTTTATTCTAAGAATTTTATTGTACATATTTGTTGATTAATCGAGCAGCTGCTTCTAAGTTTTTACAACTAATATTGGCAATATCGTTGGATATACTAATAAGAGGGTGTAAGAAAAAACATATTGATAAATATCAGACAATATATATGTCCTTAACGCGTTATTTGCAAATACCTGTAGTGTAATCTTATATTGTTTACTATTTATCGACACTAACCGACGATACTGCTATTTAATTATCAAATTTTACCCGCGAATCATTATGATCTTTAAATTCAAAAAAATCCAAGTTTATTAAATATTATTTTATTTATATTTATATTTATAATTTATCACCGGAAAAGTAAGTGCAATTATGAAAAATAATTTGTTTGAATGAAATTACATTGACGAATTATTTAAATATATTTACATGTAAAATACAGATTTATATTTAATACATTATAGTATTATTGCTATTAGAACGTTGCATTTTATGATAAGCTAATTTCACACAATTTTAACAGCGGAGACTTTATGCGCATTGCTAAAGGGAAATGAGAATCTAGACAAATTGAATAGTTTGCACTGAGTTAAATAGTTAATTAAGATAGTACTATTTTATAGAGAGCGAGAATTATAATGTTTTCGTAGTTAACAATGTTTATGACAGTATTCGATGACGTCTAGAGTATATGTTGTTTAATTACCAATTACTTTACTTGGTGTCGTTACGGATATAACGACAAACGAACCATCCTGGCGTCGGTCGACGAATTTTCAAATTTAAAATTTGTCGATAATATAATTTTTTTCAAATTAAGCCCATTCGATTTCCTAAAAACATATGAACCGAATATTCTGCATCTCTCTCGGTTTTGTTGAAAAAAAAAAAAGAAAAAAATAAAATGAATATGTTCTATGTAACACTATTTATAAAATTTTGCAAATATTGAGCAGAATGATGATTGATCTCTTTGACGCACAATATCTTCTTCACTTCAAACCTTACGATAAATCGTAATTAATCACTTGCCATTAAACGTCTTCTACAAAATTTTCATCATATATTACGCATGCGTGAACACTCTCGCACTCATTATGTGCATATAGATGTATGAAATAGGTATGCGCCGATCAGGCCATAAAATGCGCGTGCGTAACAGCTTATCTTCCAAATATGGGTTAAGTCAGTGGCTCGTATACTAATCCGTAGATATCGACCTTATGCCTTTACCTTTAATGTACCTACGATGCTGCTGCTGCTCGTCACAAATCTGTTAGCCAGTTACGGCCTTTCTTCAAACAAACTTTCTTTAATTATTATTTGAAGTTCCCTTCTTTATCAACTCGATATTCATGCTAATTCCGCGCTTCATGCGCTGCTAGTTCAGGCAGCGAGTTCCGATTATAACTGAGGAGTGTCAGTAGCAGCTCATGCACATCTGTTGATTTGCGGCCGGCAATCTCTTAACTTAGTCATAGCTAACTAACCGACAAGTAAACTTTACATTACGAGATACTATAGGATTCTCTGCAAGACTACCAATAAACAAAATTTTATCGTATCCCCTTTTGAGTGACGCAAGCGACATTTCATATTCGTTCGGAAACGATGACGGAGTCAAAATAGCAAGAGGCGCCAAAAGGATCTGCTCCAGCTTTAATCATTGACTTCGAGCGTGAGTATGATTGATTTATGATCATAATAACAATAATGCAACTAATATTCATTACTAATTTAATGATGAAATAAGCTTCTATTATCAAGTAATACTTCGGCTTAAGTGAATAGAATGTCGTAAGCTTGGAGAGCATTGCAGATTGTGAAAATTAAGTCGTTTATCATTGCAGAAATATTGGAATTATTTTGAATATTAATTGTTTGTGTACATTTGTTTGTGTTTCTCAATTGTGTTCACAGGCGCATTTAAAAATCAAAGTTACAAATAAATTCATTCTATATGAAAAAATACTTAATTTTATGCCTTCAGGCAAATTACAAGAATATGCATATTTTATTTTTTTTAACTTAGTCGCATACGTACAAAATAAATTCTGTTCTGTTTATACAAATTTTTTTTACGAAAATTTAATAACAGTATATTCTATACAATTTTTCGCAAAAGTTAATAAATAAAAAATATTGTATTTGATTTTATTGTATCGACCCAAAATTGTTATGTCGCTCGCGTTTTATCGTAACTTTTAATGTAGCAACATTAATTTATCCAAGTTAATTGAAATCTATGCCATTTCTCTACCTATTCTCATATATATATATATATATATATATATATATACATATATATATATATATTCCGAATTGATGAACACTAATTTTTTTGAAGAAAGAAAAACTTAGAATTTATGCCATTAAAAATTTCATGCTTTTAAATATATCAATCAAGCCATAGCAATCTAAATATAATATAAAATAATTTTTCCTTATTATTAAAAGATAAGTTTTATAAGAAATAGCACTTCATTTTTTAAATAAACCACTTTTTAATATAAGCACAATTTTAATTTATTTCTATAAGCAGTTTTTCAGCGTTGCATATTTAATTTCTTTTTTAATCCGATTTCTTGTCATTACTAATTAGAGTATTCAATACTCAATAGTAAAATACGCACTGATAAGGGGTATTATTCATAAAGAAATATATAAGAAAAATGACGCTACATTATTAATTTTAATATTCATAATGCAACATTAGCTTAAGAATAACAAAAATAAATATTCATGCCTAATCATTATCATTGCTTTAAATTCTAGATAATTCACATATATCACAGAAAGATTTTTCACGCATACTATGCTTTAATATATAAGTAAACAAAAAAAGCAAAAAAAAAAATTAGTGTAAAATAGGCATACGTGTCAATGGATAATTTTATAATGTAGACATGTATTCTATTGTTTAATTTATTTGGATAATTTTATAATGTAGACATATATTCTATTATTTAATTTATTAATTTGTTATGTATTCTATTATTATTTTATTGTTTAAAAATTTTTTAAATTACTTAACAATATATGCTATGAAAGATATTATTACATAAAGATATTAAAAATAAAAAATTATTTATGTTCAAGTTTATGCTTATTAGTTTACTATTTATTTTAATATTGTAATGTATTATAATTTTAATAACTATATAGAATTTTCATTTAAATAGTTCGATCTAGTATTTAAAGTAATAAATTTATTTAAAAGAGTATTTAAGCAATTTATTCAACGGATCATAACTGGTATGCCCATGTATAATCTTATAGAATAACATGATGAATAATGGTGAATAACAAATTACATGACACGTACATAATTTCAAAGATATTTAAAAGAAATTAAAATAAAAACAGTCTGCTTTATTACAATCAAAAATAATTATAATTAAATATTCCATTTACAAATTCATTATAAATAACACAATGAAAATGATTCATTTACAATTAATATAGAATTCAATCTTTATTTTATATATTTTATTTTATTTTATATATTTTATATTTAATAAAGTCGTAAACTACATTATCAATAAATGCGAATATCTGTATACATATGTTCACCTTGTTAATCATTAGTTAAATTGATTTTAAGCATGTTAATTAAATGCACTCAAATACAAAACGCAGATAAATTTTAGACGGGTACACATTTAAACGTGTTTATGTATCCAAATATGACAATATTATGAACTCCGTCAAGTGAAGTAGTAACACTCGATCATAGCATACCATCCACATTTATCCGAGTAATTATTAATTATAATTATTGAAAAAATATTTTTTTATCTGTCATTCGACTATTATCAACTTATAAAAATTATTAAATTTACTATATTTTTTATTCTATATAACAGTAATATTTGTATTAAATTTTTTCAATTTTTATTAAAATTTTTTTATAATTTTTATATTGATGATAATAATTTTACATATTTAATTAGACTTAAGTTTTACAATAATTATAGTGTATATTTTATACTATACTTTTCCAATAACGAAAAAATAAAAAATTTATGTTATAATGAGTAATTATTATATAAAATAATTTAATCTTTTACAAAATAAGCTTTACACTCTTTGAATTCATAAATCATTTTTCATTGATTATTTTAAATCTCTATTATGTATACTTTATATAAAATAAATAATATTTAATTATAAAAATATTTGTTTATGTTGTGTCATCTTCCGATTCATTATTAAACATTAATATTTCAAACGGATATTTTAATTCAATTCAGATTAAATAAAGTTTTGCTATTTTTAATAATATTTACTGCTACTATAAGTCTTGGTTAAAATTGTAAAAAAAAAAATTGCCACTTAAATATTATTATATATTACTAATTGATCCTAATAAAATTTGTTTATATGGCTTACATATAATATTAATAATGATATTATAAATATTTTTTTTACAATATATCTGTACTATTTTTATTTATATTTTTATTAAATAATCAAGAAATTGAAGGCTTGTTGATAATTTTAAATAAAAGTGTTTACGTAATACAGAAATTCATTGAATTTTGTTACTTTCTAATTAATGAATATTCAAGAACTATAAAAAATATTTACATCATGTTTTAAAAGAACTTATATTTTATAAAAATATTCTGTTTAAAATTAGATAAAAAACGTATAATTTTTAAAGAATTCCTCCAGTAAATGTTTACAACAGAAATAATGAAACGCATGAATATTTTTGAATATAATTAAAGACTTCGGTAGTTGCACAATTTCAATTGATAATTGGTGATAGCTAACGATTTATTGTGTATTTTTTTTTTAACTTTTAAGATTATTGTATATGTACATGTATACAATTTAATAACTACTATTATATTGCAACACTAACGTTCGTATAAAATTTCTAAGCATATTTTTATCCAGTGGCATATATAAGTATTTTTTTAATGACTTTAAAATGAATTATCAATACACGTTTTATCAAACATATGTAGTGTTTTAAACATATTGAGTTAAACAGAAGACTGTATACAAATTTCAACTAATTTTAGCTTCTTATTTATATGATTACATTTAAATTTAAGATATACCTCAGTATTAATACTACTCCGATTTATAAAAGTAAATAATTATAAAAAAACGAAGTAAAATATTATTATTCAAAAAATCTTTCTGTTAAAAAAAAAAGTGTATTTTGTAAAGCTCATCAAAGACATATATGAAATAATGTACTTTGAAAACAAATCTACTTTATAAGGGTTACTATTAATGATTAAAATAATATAAAAATCGATGTATTTAAAAGTAATTAAATAAAAAAATAATTTAGTTAATATTTTATGAATCTTTTTATAATACTGTAAATCATAAAGAATGTTATGTACAAATATTTTAGAAGTTACATGCCTAAGAAAATGAATAAGTACAAGTATTCAAAATCAAGGTTCTACTGTATTATATATATATATATATATATATATATATATATTAATATCTAAATTTCTTACGTTCTATATAATAATTGAAATTCCACGATAAAATCATTATCTGCAAAAATATTTGGAATTAAAAATAATGTGAATAAAAATTGTAGATTGCAGTAACTTATATAAATTTCTATTATATAGTACATAAGGAATCTTCAATTTCAGTATAAAATATTAAAATTTAGAGGAATTGAAGGTAGTAACGAAGATCATTTATTAATAAATTTATTTACTAATTTGAAAAGAGATTATCTAAAACATATGACACGAAAGAAAGAAATTTTCAGGCCCCTTTTTTTAAAAAACAGAAAAATTAATTTAGAACAAAATAACAGATTTTGAAAGTTAACTTGTATTTTTTTATAATGCAATATTAAAAATTCTAATTGAAAATTCATTTGTTTAAACATTCATAATTTAAGTTAAATATAATAAGGAATATATATTTTAGTTTAAATGATTAATAGATTTTGGAATATTTCATTTTCTTTTATGAAAATGATGCTTTAAGAAAAACGTATTGATTTTAATTACTATTTGTATATAAGTAAAAATCTACTGTCACATGTCTTACCCGTTCAATATCGCTTCTAAAATATAAATTTATTATTCCATACCTTACGGATGCAATTTTGTGCGTACATCTTTTCGGGAGGTTTCATTACTATTAATTAAGGAGATATATAAATATGGGAATATCAAAAAAATAATTTTACTATCCCATGCTATGTTTGGAAACATTAAAATTATTATATCTTAAAGTATATTTTGTATTACGTCATATTTATTAATTTTTAATCATAAATTATAAAACAATTCCTTCGTAATGATTGACCTTAATCGGAGAGATTGACTTGGTATTGTCACGTATGTAATGCAGTAAAAGCATACGATTTATTTAGTTCGCAAAGCATTTTTCACAAAACTTAATGTCCTTAATTTGGGCTTCTAAAAATTAAATTGAATTGAAACTACAAACCTTACCTCTCCTGCCTCTCGAGTCAGTTCGCATAAAAACATTGATTACGTAACACTATCTTACTGCTGTAATAATTTCATTATTCTATTGCGTCGTCTTCAAAATTAAAAGTAATATTACAAATATATAAAATTTGATTTACTGAAAATGCTTCGTTTAAATAATTAAGCTAAGCTTATTTAGTGCAATAAATTATTATTAAAAATGCAAGGCAATAATAAATAATAATAGATTTTTTTGAAAAAGAATTAAATGTTAATTTAATACGTTAAGTATACGGATGATATACGTGATAATTTAAATAATCGATATTTACAATATTCTACGGACACTTATCTCTATTATAATGTATCGCTAATTAAGTAATAATACATTCATAATTTTATAATGAAATTGCAACGACTTTATTACGTTGCTGCTGTTTTTGTAATATCTTGAGTTTTAAAAAACAGTGCCTAGTTTATAAAAATATAATTCACAAGGTATGTTATTACACATAATTTTTAAGAAATCTTATTGAATACAAAAATAAGTTATTAAAAATTTAAAGTAAAGATGTAATAATGAAAATATTGTTCAATTATAATAAGAAATGTAATTCAATATAGAAAATGTAAAATCATAAACTAATGCTACTTCACAATATGACAATACAAATTGATATTATAAGAGTAGTCCTCATTATAAAAAGTTAAAAATTTAAAAACCTATAATGTACTATTCACTTGGAATTTCAGGTCGAGTAAAGTCAGATTATACTGAAAATTAATTTTACAAATCAAATTTCATAAAAATACAAAATGGTGTTTTTAACAAATCGTATGAGCTTAAATCTATTAAAAACGGCTTCATTGGCGGTGCGGACATTTTCCACCAAAGCACAGCCGTTTCCCCGAGAGGATAATGCCACAAAGCAGATTGTTCTTAAATACTTAGATGGTAAGGACAACGGAATTGCTGTTCTCGGACTCAATCGACCGGAAGCGCGGAACGCCCTTGGCAGAAGTCTCGTGAGACAATTAACGGAAGCTATATCTACAATTCAACACGATAAAAAAGTCCGAGTACTTATACTTCGAAGCTTTGTACCTGGTGTCTTTTGCGCCGGTGCAGACTTACACGAGCGCAGTAAAATGGATTCCCAGGAAGTAGCGAATTTTGTGAACTCACTTCGAGATCTAATGAATGACCTTTCTGCTCTTTCCGCTCCCGTCATCTCGGCTCTAGATGGAATTGCTTTTGGCGGAGGTTTGGAAATAGCGCTTGCCAGTGATATCAGAACGACTACAGATGAGACGAAAATGGGTCTCGTTGAAACTAAATTGGCTATTATACCTGGGGCCGGGGGCACACAGCGATTGCCTAGGATTATTGGCCCAGCAATGGCCAAGGAACTGATTTATACGGCGAGAATTTTAGACGGCATAGAAGCTCAAAGAATAGGACTCGTTAATCGCGTTGTTTCGCAAAATAAGCAAGCTGATGCTGCTTATCAGTCGGCACTCACGATTGCCAGAGAGATTTTGCCGAATGGGCCCATTGGTGTCAAGTGAGTATGTACCTAATAACGACGTTAGTCGAACAAATAATTCTTTGTATTTTTTTATTTTTACTATTTATTATCGATTATGCGTTCAGGTATTTATTAGTTTTAGGTATGACTTTCGTTTAAATTCATTGCCCGTAAAATCTTTAAAAAAAAAAAAAAAATAGTCAATGTCCATTTGCCATACTTAGTGTACAAGAATAAAATTTTTATAATAATAATTAGGGTGATATAAAAATTTCGTTTAAAAAGCAATACAGCATAACAAATTTGAGAAATTTCACCTCAGTAGTCATACCGAACCTAATAATAAATGTACGCAAAAACACTATTTCAAGAATCATGATCATCACATTATGGGTGATATTTAAAATATAGAATACAATATTAAAGATAAAAAATTAAAAATTAAGAAGCTAGCAATTTTAACTGACAGAGAAAAAAAAATGAATTACACGAGTTTTTTGTCTTTGGATCAAAATTTTTTTACAAAACGTCAATTTCAACTAAAATAATGTGTATTGAAAATACAATTTTTAATTTTCTTAACAAAACTCATGACTATGAAAACAATTCAGTCTGTCCAGTTAGACTAACATTTTATTTTAAAAAAAAAAAAAAAAAAAAAAAATTTCATGTAATTAGTTAAATGGTCGTTGAAAAAATGTTAATGTTGCTTTTAAAAATAAAAATAATCTATGTATTTTAAAATTTATATAAAATCATCTATTGTTGTCTCTTACAGCATGCCATTAAATTTTTAATTACATCTAAAAAATTAATCATTAATCTAAAAAAAACATTGCAGATATTTTATTATTTTATTTTAAATCGTATTATTGTTAAAGTATCTTTCAATTATATTATACAATCGGTTTTTTATATTTTTCAATTAAATTTCTCATTTGGTCATAAATTGAATTTAAGAAATTTTCTTCTAAATATTTCATTTTCAATTTTTTATTTTTATATTTTAAATTCATCCAAATTATATTTGATCTACAATAATTTAATTTAATTATAAAACTTTATTGATTATATTACAATTTGATATTAAATTTTAACGATAATCATTAAGAAGCAATTTTTTGTATAATTAGTTATACAGATAATTGTGGTAAAAATTACATTATTTTCGAGGCACTTTTCATCTGACTACTTTGTAAGTCAAAGAGTACTTTACAATGGCATCAAGCCATACATGTACATCGTATTTCCATATTATACAGAATATTTGAATGATTTAAGATATACTTTAAAATCAATTTTACTAATGAGCTAAAGATGATTTCTAATTTTAAAATATAAATAGCTTTTTGGCGGTGATAACAAGGAGATTTTCGTTGTTCCTTTAAATAATATGACTACTTATGGAAATACAATGAGTATCCGGACATCTTTCATCGATACTTATAAATGTATTCTTATTCATTACACATAATATTTCAATTATTTCAATTCAATCTGAATTATATAAAAACCAAAGAGTTTTCATTGTATACCTAACATCCTACCATATAAAACTCATTTGATGAGATATACTTTACCTAATTCATTTAATAATTATTCATTTATAGATTAGCGAAGGTAGCAATCTCAAAAGGAATTGAAGTGTCAATAGAAAACGGTATGGAAATTGAGAAACAGTGTTACTCTCAGTTGTTAGATACGGAAGATAGAATTGAAGGATTGGCTGCGTTTGCTTCGAAACGCGTACCTGTTTACAGAGGGCTGTGAGTTAAAATATTCAATATGTGACATTACAATTGTACATTGTCTTAATGGTTAAGTTTTTCAGCAATGTTAGTAAAATAAGTTTTATTTGAATAGAATACATCAATTTATACTATATCAACTATACAAAACTGAGAGATATTAATATTTAGAAGTAAATAGAGATATTTAAATATTTGTCATATTAAATTTTACAAATCAATATATTATTTCTTTTTTATATATGAGAATTTTTGAAAATATTTTTATAGATGATATTTTTATATCCACACCTTTAATATTAATTATTTTGATGCGTTATGTTTAAATGAAGTTTATGTTATAATGTGAATGATATAATTGTTTATTCCGTTTTGTTATTATATTAAACAATAATTTACGTAATATATTAATTTTTTTGTTTACTACTTACATTAATTTAGTTTAATTTTATTCCGTTTTACACATACAATATAATATATATTAACATATTTTAAATTAAATGTTAATTTTTTATTTTTAAAATATAAAATATCTAAATTGTAAAATACTATTAAAATATTATTTCTTAAAAATAAAAATTTCTAATGTTATTCTTTCAAATATTATGTACAAATACAGTATGTACAAGTACAAATCATGTCAAAAATATATGATTAATAATTAATAAAATATTTTATTATACACATTGCATTTGAAAATTTGTTTTAACTTTGCATTTTTTTTCATTAATCAAATTAATTAATATTTTAAGCTGTTTTAAAGTATCCTCTGGACCTGTTACTCGATGACCTATTGTTAGATCACTCTCATAAATTTCATAGTCATTACCACCTAGTTTTGTTTTATCTCCAAAAAAGTGAATCTCATCGTATCCTTCAATGTGGCGCAAGCAGTATGTTTTATCCCACCCATTTGGAAAAACATCGAATGAAATTTCTCCACCTACAATAAAAGAATAAATTATAGTTAATTAATACTGCATAGAAGAAAATACTTAATATCTTTTTCAGTCTGGTTAATGTTTAGTTTTTTTATTATACACGAAATAGGTAATGAAATATATTGTTGCAAATAATTCTACAATATAAAAGTTTTTGAAGCAAAAAATTTAAAAATTTTTAAACAAACAAACATATTAAAATACATTTATATGGAAGCAACAATCTAGGTTTATATAAATAAATATTTAACGTAAAAAGATAATTTTTTTTTAATTACCTATACTATATGTAAGTGATAAGTGGGGAAATTCATTTTTTAAAGCTTGAATGAATTTTTCACGTATCTGATTTTCTATGTCATATTCATTGAATTTTTTGCGTTCCTCGTGTGTACAATTACGTCCTACAGGAGAAATATTTAACATCCCTGTTCTGAATTCAATGAAGGTTCCTCGTTTAAAAGGTAATTTTAATTCAGATATATAGCGAAGAATAAAGTTTATAAAGTCTTGTAATGCCTCCTCGCCAATTATTTTTTGAATAGTCTATTGAAATATTATGTATAAAATTAAAAGATCTTATTGGTTTGTTTCCATAAATATTTACCTCCGATTGCAATTTTTTATTATCTCTATAGGCAACCAATCCATTTTCAGCAAAAATATAGTTATACTTTTTAAATAAATTTTCTTCTTTCAATTGACATTTAATTTTATTAATATCTGAGCCACCAACTATAGCAATGTCAACGTGCTTTTTCAATATATCTTGAATATATTTATCTAGATTAGCATTTATTTCCTAGAAAATTCACGTATGACATATGAAACATGTAAATAATATGCAATTAAGAAAGCTTTATATTTTTATTATCACCTGTTGAGGCTCTGTTAGGGTGCCATCAACATCAAACAAACATATTATCTTTGACATGCTTCTATTATAATGTTATAACCTTGAAATAAAATGAATAAGAAAAATACATTTATACGAAATTTCTCTCACAAGCAGCAGTTTTAATCAATAAGGCATATTTTATTCTTTCAATTATATCTTATCCTACATTGGGTTCGTTAAGACTCGGTGACGCAAATTGTGTGTAATTTTGTATCGGAATCGAAAAACGAATGAAGTGCCGGTTTTAATATTACAATAGAAATAATTCTATCCTGTTATGCGATTGGTTTGACGCTCAAACTACATCGTAACTGGCTAATTAAAGTAAAAGTACTTTAGCGGTGCACTAAAATATTATTCATGCGTATAAGAGATCGTCGTTTAATGGTATTGATTGGAAGCTGGCAATGTACAATTTTCAATAATGGCCTGCCTAGAAAGTCACATTTTAAAATGCATTCATAAGGTCGCCTCGCTGTTTACAGTTCTGATGTGTAAACATAGTGAAATGAACGGCTCGCGGTAACAATCGAAAGTTGGCCAACGTGGACTTTAATCGACGAGCGGCCGTGCGTTATGTTCACGAGAAATAAATTATTAAATAAAAAAATCATACTTTTACCAAAATGACTATGTATGCCAACGTCCAATATTAAATGTCTCTTTATTCGTATATAAGAACGATAAACCGTGAAGCCGTGCGTGCCCACCGAGAAATAATAGCACGTGTATGGGATAACCGGGTGACACTAATGTAATTCGAAAAAAAGAAAGTGTCGGGAGAAACTGCTCGCTGTACGAAATAAAGAAAGTTCGGGAAACGCTACGTCGCTATGGAATTCGAATGCCGTGTCAGCGGCTAAGAGCGTTCAAGTATAATAATAGTGCAAGTGTATATACCCCGAGTAATTATTGAAATTAGCTGTCGAGTCGGACTGAGGAGCATCGCTTTTACTAAGAAGCGAGAAGTCCATATTGCTTTACAGATACGTACGTGCGAAAATATCATATTGCGCCGGCGCACAGTCGAATGACATTGCTGTTCCATGGATGATACATATCTTATGTTTTCAAATCACTTGGACATAATGCACGGAAAATTGCATTATTACGAACTATTATGTGTCTGCCTGCTCCTGTCAACTGGCGTAAACGTGCGTGGCAGTCATTTCAAGCCACCAAAAAATGCAATTTTATTTTTAGGTTCGTAAATTGCCATATACGTTTGTTAATGTGCATATTTAATCACGATCCTCTCTGAAATGGCCGTTATAAATCTAAAGCTTCTTCGCGAAAATTTACAAGAATGTAATCTTTTAGCTGATGACGCGGGTTTCGAAATGAGATCGTATCTAAACAAAATTTGTCAAACTCCAAATCTAGATGCATTAGCTAAGAATGGTTTGATATTCAATAATGCATATACGTCTGTTAGTAGCTGCTCGCCAAGGTAAGCAAGTGTCTCTGTTTTAAAATGTAATGTGTAGGTATTGGACATTCTCTTTCTCATATTGTAAAGATACTCCAATGGATGTAAGGAATTTTAGAAAAAATTACTTGCTTGTCTTTCAACTAATAAACTATTTAACAAATCGCGCGCGCGCGCACACACACACAGAGAGAGAGAGAGAGAGAGAGAGAGAGAGAGAGCGCACACGGGCACATATTTACTATATAATTCTTATAACTTAGGCATTTAAAGAATTACAGGAAAATGTTTTATCTCGTAAAACCGGTTACATTCATTCTTTAACACATAGTACCTATACGAATGAACAGTGTTGTGTCTTACCTAGCATACAATTACTACGTATATGAAGGCATTTCAATAAATAATTAACATATACTAAGTAGTTAGATGTAATAATCTACAAAATATAAAATACAAATTAAAATTACAATGCAAATTTAATTGTCTGAATGTGTAGTTTGGTAAATTCTGCTTCATTATAAATATGGTTTTAATCATTTCGAAATCACGTCAATTCAACGGTGATATACATAAGCCTTTAATGATACTTTTGAAATTTTATTTGTATTTCTTATTTGATTTTTTAATTTAAAAAACAATATATCGACAAGATCAAAGGTGATTTTATACAAATTCTCCACCATCTGTCACCATAAAAGCATTAATCGATCATTTAAATTTCAAATTTATATTAAAGCCTGAGACTTATGAAACCAAACTGCTATCGCAATTTTATGATTAACAATACAATTACAATTTTTAAAAATTGATATATTTAAAAACAGCTTTATTTCATAAATTTAATTAGAAATAAATAAAACTACTTGATTATATATTCGTATAATTAAATTGTATGCATCATATATATTTAATAATTTGAGTAATATTACTTGCAACTTTAAAACCACTATTTTTCATAGATCTATGGCTATTTTTGTATTTACTAATATTTTTTTATGGATATATATTTTTCTTTATTTTATGGAAAATTGGATATGTTAAAAATTTGTTGAACAATACTTATAAATGTAAAATAAATAATTTGCAATTTTTAAATAAATGATAATTAAATGTCTTTTATTTTTTTTTTTAAATTATAACATTAAATAATTGTATATATTAACTTAATCTATTGATTGGGCTAGAAATTATGTGTGTGTGTGTGTGTGTGTGTGTG
>JAPYYT010002483.1:0-17606 GCA_030522565.1 Ceratosolen corneri | reverse complement strand
GGGGGCGCGGGGGGGGGCGGGTGGGGGCGAGGGGGGGGGGGGGGGGAGGGGGGGGGGGGAGAGAGACCAAGCACGAAAGTTGTGTATCATCGTGTGATGGGCGTGGAGTATCGGCGGACGGTACGATGAAGGGCGGGCGTGGGGGGGTGGAGCGGGGATCCGCGTGGATCCGTGGGTGGGGGGGTGGGTGGTGGTGGTGAGGGACGGGACAACACCACTGAAACATTGCACGTCGTAAAATATTATTACGCCAGCGAAACGAGTTCTACAACTTAATCGAAAATAGCGAAGCGCTGCCCGCGCGAATCGCCTCCGTTAGACTTCCCCGCCGCCTTAATTAACAACTGCTTAACACACGCGCAGGATAAATAAAGCCGTGGCGCTCGATCCCGCCAATTCTCCGTTTCGCATAAAACAATGTAATAACCGCGCCGCGATTTTCGCCATTAAGCCCCCACTGGCTTTGTTGGGAGGCCGCTACGTCGAGCCGCCGCAGCCTACGCGAGTGAGCGCAATCACGGCGCCTTTGTTCCCCGTCTCGCTCTTCTCTTGTCCTCCTCCTCCTCCTCCTCCTCGTTCTAGTCGTCGTCGTCGTCGTCGTCGTTGTCGTCCTCGTCCTCGTCGTCGTCGTCGTCGTCGTCGTCGTCGTCGTCGTCTCCTAGCCCCCATCCCGCGCACCTCCCACGACCTCCGTCCTCCGGCCCTCCTCGCCCACCACCGCCAATTTCGAAAGACGCAGCAGCATCGACGACCGACTCCTACTTTCCCCGTTGTGCGCTCGAAGTCTCTTTCTGTCTTTCCTTCCTTCCTGGGTTCCCGGGCTTGGCCGGACCGCCTAGGGAGCCGTCGCTCAATGTGTCGCCTCTCCAGCTCGGTAACACTGGCTTAATTGATTGATGGGCGGAGAGGCGCAGAAATAACGTTGAGATGTGTAGTGTGTCATTTCTTGGAAGTAATTAGTAAATTGTGCACAGAGTGTGTGTTGGGTGGTTATGGTCTCGGGCGCGCGTTCCCATTGTAAATAGCGCCGCAACTCACTCGTTATGGTATTGGCGGGCCTCGTCGGTCACATGAAAAAGAAAGGGTGATGAAGGAGAGCAGTGGCTAATAGGGGGAAAATAATGATAATAAAGTGAAATAATGGGACAGTGGCTAAATGATGGGAGAGAACGTTTAACGTTGAGGATAATGGGAGCCTTTATATTTTTCCGCAAATTCACATGGCGTTTAAAGTTTCCATTGCGAGAGTGCGGTGGAAGGTGAGAGCGTGCACTCGCTGAAAAGAAATCCATTCGATGTACATTTTATGCGGTATTAAAGATACCAATAATAATAATAATAATATCGGTAATTAATTTGTAATTTAAAGTCATTCCGTGTGCATAGGTGGCGACGTGAATAGAAGAAATTCACATTTTTCACGTGGGATGTGTCGATACTAATCGATGTAGAGAAAAGAGCGCCATTATCATTGCAAATATTTGTAAATCATATTTTAATTAAGTCTGCGGCTTCTCCCTCCCCCCCACCGACGCCCGCAGCTACGTATCCGTCCTGAATACATATCCTGTAATGCGCACACGAACCAAACGAGCATTATTTCTAATAATCGAGCGTCAGCCGTAAGAAACTCATTTTCTCGACATTACTCTCGATGAAGATGCGCCGACATGACAGATAGATTAAATGTAATGCGGTCAAGCAGGACGCGAATTTTTCACGACAATCGACAGGCAGGCTACATGCCCTTCGAGAGGCAACAATTACCGATAATTGAAACACGAGGCTACATTTTGACATTTCATCCCCAAAACGAGTGGGATGAGGTGCGCGGTTAAGGTGAGCTGGCTAATAATAAACGTCGGCTGTTGATTCTTTTCCTCGCGGAATCGTAGAAACGAACAGGAACATCTCAGCTGGCCGTCTCCCGATTTTTCTCCCGACAATGCTCGTTAACAATTTAAAACTGACTATTCGCGGAAAAAATTATTAGGAGTAAAAAGCCGCGGCTCAAAAGTAATTTACAACATCGGCCAGTAAGTGCGGCGCAACCGCAATCGGCCGTCCCTGCAATAAATCCCGGGCGCGCGCGCGCGTGTGCGTGCACAGATGCGCCACGGCCACACGTAAGCGCATCCGCACTCGTAGATACGCATACGCGAGTTGATCTGCGCGCTGCGCATAAACTCACCACCATTAACCAGGGACCCCTCGACCTCTCCCGCCGCCGCCGCCGCCGCCGCCGCCCTGGTAGTAGTCGGTTCTCGTCCTCGTCCTCCACGTTCGAGTGGCAATAATAAAATTCAAACGAGAATGCCAATACATAAAGTCCTCGAACAATTCCGCGCTTTCCCCCCCGCGGCATCTGTGCCCGCGAAAAAAACCACGCTCTCTCTCTCTCTCTCTCTTGCGTGTGTGCGCCCGCGCGCTCACTCGTGAAGTCATCCGCAGCCACAAGGGGATAATCCCCATCGCGTACGCTCGACGGCACTCTTACCCTCGGCCCCCTCATCTCTCATTGACGAGTCTTTCCGCGATCCGCAATAAAAGTGAGCGCGCACGCCCACTTTCACTGTTACGGCAAGAAGCCTTTTATCATGCGGAATCAATTTCCATGTTACCGGGGGCGCTTTTCATTCGCGAGCCGGGGGAGGAGCGAACGTCAGTGGTTACCGGTAGCCCGCTTTTCTGCTCCGCGACAAAGACAAAGACAAACGACAAAACGCGCAGGAATCCGTCCTCCCCCACCTCGGGGCTGATTTAGCGTGACGTCGATTTGCTTTTCCGAGCTGCTGCGGAGGGGTAGACGGCAAAACGCGAGGGCAAATTGGCTTGAGTGGCGGGGGGGTGGGTGGGCCGGACCCTCATCGACACACAAAGATTTCGCGTGGAAGCGACTTGGAGGAGGCTCGTGACCTTCGGCGCTACGTGTTCGCTCACCTCTCGCCAGGGTCACGGCTACTTGGCGCTCGATTGTTTCCCAAGCTACGACGCTACTCCTCTCTAATGCCTCCGGGAAATGGGATCCGGAGCTTCTTCACCACCCCCCCTCTAGCCGCCGTTGGATTGTATTTCGCTCGATGACGCTCTTTAGCTCGGTGGCTTTATTTCGTACAAATAGAAGGGAATTTGCCAAAGCCATCGCCCCCTTCCTCTTCTTGGCTTGAACTCGAGCAGCCGCTCCGTCTCCTCGACATTTATCGGTCCATCGTCTTTGGATTCCTTCTCTCCGTCTCGAGTGCTCTTCCTTTGCCGCCTGCCGCTATAAAAGTTTATTCGATTAGGTTTGGGAAAGTGGCGGCTTGGCTTACTACTCTTGCTGGCATTTAGATCATAAATACGAATACAGTACAGTAGTGCCTGAAATAATTACACTCCATAATGCCTCTCTTCCCTTTCGCCTTTGCCAGTTTGCCGCTCGCTATTTTACAAGCCAAACACTTGTCTAAGAGAAAGCCACGATGCTAATGAGCCCGATGTGCGTTTAATTGTTATCTCCGTTTCTTGGCTGCTTCCCGTAGGCAAGGCCGGATGCAGCGCGGGTTCCAGGCTTAGGCATCGCTCCCTAATTATCTATAGTTCCCCGGACAAATGTCGGGAGTCGTGTTCTCGGACGGGCGCAGCCGGCATAAAATCCCTTTGGCCTAACGAGGGCCAAACGCGAGCCCATTAGTTGGCGTAAAACTTAACGAGCGCCGGCGTCATCTCGCCGCTCTGCCCAATCACTCCCTCGGCCGTCGACAAATAGGGCCGATTAATTAATATCTCGCAAATATCTCACAGTGATAAAGCAGCGAGGCCCTATGATGGATGAACGTTGTCTCGCGTCGACGATAAGGTTCACCAATAAAAGCCGAGGGTTACGTGCCGAGAGCTCCGAGCCGCACAATCGATTCAATCATTCCAACAGCCACGGACACGTACCTCATGCTCTCCAAATCAATAATGCAGGCCGTTACTTTTTTTCTCTCTCCTCCTCCCACCGGCCGATCGAGAGTCTCGGAACGAAAGAGCGAATCGATCTTATGAGAAGCGGAAGAGGATTAAAAAGAGAAAGGGGGGCGGGGGGCAGAGAGCGATGGACGTGACGCGGCCGAAATGCGCGCGGCCGAGGCGTCCAGGGAAGATCCGCGGGGAGGACATTTGCTGGAGGCGGCAAGGAAGCGAAAACAGACGTCAGTTCCACTGGCCGCTAATTAAAAGATCATCGCTCTCGCCTAGTGACTAACGAGCCGGTGCTCAACTTCCCTCCTCCTCGCGCGGCCTTTAGCACGCGATTTTTCACAGTCCAATTCCTCTACGCCCGGGGAGAAACGGCTCCCGAGGACGGCTGGCCCTCTATCCCCTCGTCTCGATGAGTAATTGATTCTGTCTTGTGATTTTTTTGGGACAAGGGTGGCGCCGCTCCTCTATCATTGGTGAAACGAAAGGTGGCGGGCCTCGCTTTTTCCAGCCGCAGTTCAGGAGCGCGCGGGCGTTTCGTGCTCACGAAGGGAGAGATTCGAGTGGTGAGATTTTTGTTTTTAGATTTGGTCGATTGCAGCGTGAATTGGTACTCTTGCCACCTCGCTCCCCACCATTGTCCATCGATTTTATTTATTGTTGCCTCGCCCCAAGTGTGCCTCTATGCGCCTCCAAGTCGCAACGCTTGAGCGACTTTGTGCTTTAGGGGGGGGGCTAAATTAATGTTGGAAGGTAGAAAAAATTTGTACACTAATTTGCATTCCTAATGAGAGACTGTCGGTCAAAGTGAGAAGAAAATGCTACTGCCAAAGAGGGTTTTTTTCTTTCTTATTATTAACTTCTGCCCGGTTGTTTAAATTGGAATTTATTGGAGTGGATGAGCATTAAAGGCAAATCAATTAGTTTGTCGATTTCTCAATTGCGGAGGGAAAAGTGGAAAATGTCGAATACGCAATGCCGTAATAACATTCCATTTTAATCCAAGGAGTAATGGAAGAGTCTCAATTGTTGAAAGAAAAGCCACGGCACATTGAAGTATCATCGATTGTTTCATTTCATTTTTCTGTTTTCTCTCGTCTTTTCTTCGGGTTTTTTTTCGTTTCACTTTAATAAAGAAAAACAAGGATATTTCAATCCTTTGCAGTATAGATATTCATTTTAAAAGGGGGTAGGCATTCATTTTGTAAACTGCAAGGGTATGGCTTTTGCAACATGCAAGATAACAATTCCGTGAAAAAATAATCAATTTTATTATCATGACTTAAGTGATATTAAATTAATGATTCACGCTCGAGGAGAGGCTACACTAGAATGTGCTTTTCTGGCTAATTAATTTTCATCAAGAGACAAAGAGTAACGTGTGCATCATACGATAATTAACACTATCCAACGGTTTACATTTGCGCAATTATCGAACCTTATCAATTGAAGACTCGCGAATTTCTGGTCTGAAGTTACATGACGTCGAAATAAATCATTGTGCCTCGAATAATAATTACCGCCTGCATGCTCACCTACAATAATAACGCCCACTACACGTGCCTGCATTTCACTGGAATTAAATGCTCTCATCCTATTTCACCGACTGTTTAAAAGCGAATCCACATGACCATTGCACGCACTCGCATATCTACATTGAGGGAGTGAGGGAGCGAAAGGCTGCGAGGGAGAGAGGGCGGGCGGGTAGGGCGGGACGGGGGCCGGCAAGATATTAACAGGCAGCTGTCGGCTCGTGTAACTCAGCCTCTTGACAGAGGCAAGCATCAACGGCTCCCGCTAAATTCCAATCCGCATTTCACCCCGAGCTCACAAATTCAAGTGCCCGCGATCTTCGACCCCCCTACGAGACACAGAGAGCGAGAGAGAGAGCGAGAGAGAGCGAAGGAGAGTGAAGGAGACGACGGGACCGCGGGGTTAAAGTGCGGGAGGCTCGTTCACCGGGCGGAGAGACGAAAGGCCTCGTCGGTGCTATCCGTTGGCTCCGTGTCGAGCGCTTAGGCGCAATCGAGGGGCGGGGAGTGAATACAAGTAAACGACACGCTGCAGCCATCGAGCGTGAAGCAGCCGATGACTCGTTGCCGACACCCGAGCGCAGACGGCTCAAAGATACATAGCAAAAAAGCCGCTGGCCGAGTGCGGCGGAGGATGACGTTCGGGGGGGCGGGAGGGATCATTTTACTGGCTCTCGCGGGACAGGAAGCGGGCAATTAGGCCTCGGAGTCGAGCTTATCGCGCGCGCGCATGTGCTCGAGGGAGATCCGACGGCTTTAGAGGTTATGTAACCGTGGCGATTTATGCCCCAGAGGAGAACACTGAGTTGCCACGAGATTCCTCGAGGTTTTACGGGACGGCGAACTTCTCGAGCTTTCGGGCTTTTTAGCGAGGAGGCTTGGCGGAAGTGAGGGAGAGTTGCTCGGCCAGCTGCCAGTTACCGATGTAATTGTGCATTTTCGTGGCAATTGGCTTGCGGGGTTTTAATTTTGTCATTAGCCGTTAGTTGATCGATTGAAGAGCGCGTCGATGACATCTTCCGTCATTTAAGGCGTGTTGCGCGGCTCGATTTAATGAAGAAATGTCGCGATAAAATTGAATGCCACAATTACTGAATGCGCGCTACTTTTTATACAAGGCACTCGTGACAGTGAGTCACTTAAAAAGCGAGCCCGTAGGATCTGAGCTTACACGAGATCTTTAAATTCAATCGATTAAAAAGAATTAGGACAAATAAAACGTTATATTGGCCGTGTTACCTCGAGCTCGCCTATTCGACCCAACGTGAGCGACATTAATGTGTAGCCCCCCCCCCCCACACACAAGTGTCAAGCCGCACTTCGCCGATAGTTCATATTATTTACAATCTTCTTGTTATTAATTGTTCATCGAATTGAAATGCCTGTACGCGCAAATTGAATATGCCGAGTGTAAAGCTGTAGGAGCGTTTGGAGCGGAAATTGAACGTTTGTTTAAATTAGAGTCTAGACCGTCAATTTTATTTGGCAGCTTGAATGCAAGAAGTAGTACTGGTAGTGTTTCTCAATTGATTTATGAATTTCAATGATTTACGAATATTTTGGAAATGTTATGCGCATCGAGGACTTTGGGGTACGCGCGCGTCAATGAGCATCAATTGAAAATTAGAAATTAAAAATGTTAATCGTTTTTATAATGCACTCGAGGGCTTTCCGCCGATCGATAAGCACAAGAGACGATAAAAAGATTATTATCTCGGCGTGGCAGCGTAAACTTCTTATTGGATTAAAATATCACCAAGCGCGAATAAAATATAATAACCGATCGAAAAAATTCAAGTGATAATACCAGTTTTTTAATTTATCCTCCTCTCTCACTCTTTTCGCAACTCCAGATCAATAAATAATGCTTGCCTGTCGCCAGCTATAATTAAACACTTTTCGCAGGATCGTGCAGCAGGCGATAATTGTGCTTTAGTATTGAAAAAGGGAAGGAAAAAGTAAAGAAAAGGATTAATAAATAAGACACTGTTGCCGCGCAATAAATTTGAGACTTAGCGTGGGTAAAATTTCAATTTAAATTCTTATACAAGCGTCAGTGGCATGAACTATTTTAAAATTAATTTAAACTTGAAGCAATAGTAGTCGCAAGAACAAGCTGATTAAATGACCACAATTACTTGGACGCCCCCCTGTATTATGAGAGACGGCTTGTAATATTTCGGCCTTTAAGTGCGCGAGACATTTTAATTTCTTTGAAATTCGACTGGCAACTGCGTTTCTCTCCCGGCCACGGCGCCGACTCGTTAGATCCTGGCCAAACTGATTTTATGAGATTGGGACTTTGCGCATATGCGTCGGCCAACATCATTGTGTCGTTTCAAAAACATAACTTCTTTTATCATTCTCTTAAACCCTCCTCGCATTCATAACACGCCGAAAATGTACGTTGCGTTTATGGCTGGGGGCTTAGGTACCGCCACAAACTTCTTTAAAATCCATCAAAATATTCCCGTTTTATTATGCAGGGCCTATTAAGTAAAATGTTTTGTAAATTATAATCCGTTAAGGGATACACCATTCTATTGGAAAGTTTTTATGCGCCGAATTGAGTGCCAAGGGGACAAGAAGTAATTATGCTTTTCATTCTCTCATCGGTACTTTAACTCGAACAATTTTACCGATTTCACTTATTGGCAACGACGCGTACAGGCAGCAAAATATTTTTCTCCCACCACTGCTAATGATAATATTACCTCCCGCCTTTTCATTTGCCTAATATATTCCGCATAAAGAATTTACGCGTAAAAAAAGCAATCACATATATATATATATAAATATACACGTGCATCTGTTTTTATTAGTGTTTTTATTTTTGTTTTTTTTTTCTTCAATATAAAACTCGATATTATGCCTCAATTGAATTTTCTCTAAATATTGTTATTGTTGTTGTTGTTGTTGTTGTTGTTAAGTCATATCAAATAAATTTCAACACATTGCATGCAGGATTGATAAATATTTAGAAAAAGATGCAACTGTGCAGACTACGGACGCCAAACTTCAATGGCGAAACGTCAAACAATTGAAAAGTACTGACGTCTACTTGATATGATATTTATTTTTAAGATAGCTAGAGTACGCAAGATATCCGAGTATTGGATTATTTGAAACCTGGCTTTAGCATTTTGTATACAGAGAGGACGCTTCGACCTTCCTTCCAAAGCCTCCCCACCCAATTCAGTTGCTTCGTCGACCAAAACTTTTGTATTACTATTCACTCACATCTACCGCACTAACGTAATTATTCAAAATCAACAGTCACATTTGCGCTCCTTTCAAGTAAACAGAATGTTTTTATACACCCATATGATGAAACACGACTCGAAAACGCGTTCAAATGAACTGACAAAAGCATTTGCCGCACCACTGGCGCACATTCTAAATTCACCAACCGAATTCCTAGTCACAAGCGCATTCACGCCTCTCCTCCCTCGCCCCCTCAAAATATTTATTCTGCGACTCGAATTATCGTGCTACGTGTGTGCTCGCGCGCACACACACACATCCATAAGCGGATTTTCGGAAATCCCTCGACGCGCGCATTCACGCAATAATGCCGGCGCATTCGTACGATCAAGCGCTCGCATAACTTTGGCTAAGGGGCTCTGTGTTGTCGTCGTAACCGATCGCTTTTCCTCGTTTCGAGCGCATTTCCCGGATTCCGCTCCTTCGAAAACTTCGCCGCCGCCGCCACCCCCACCCCTCCTTGACGTCCTTTGGCTTGATAATTGCCCCCCCGACTCCCAGCCTAGAATGCAATTTATAATGGAGTTTCGGTCGATTGCTCGCGCATTAGTGAATTTTACAGGTGGACAATTAATTGTCCCTGCCTGCCTGCCAGCGAACACAGCTCAAGCCAGGTTAAAAAGCTAAAGCCTCCACTGCAAATTGCCGCCCGAGATTATTCGCCAACACACGCGCACGCCCACGTGCCATCCTGTCTGTTTATTTCGAGTTTTTCGTGTCATTGCTAATCTGTTGGGGCCGTCGAATGTCTGTCGCTCGAGTATGCTCATTTGGATGGATAGCTCATTGCGATTTATCACCGGACCGCTGCATCGCTTTATTGCATTTGTGTGAAATTTGGATGGGCGACGGGGAGGGTTGCAGCAGCAGCGCTGCCGGGCCACGGAAATTCGTTCGCCTGAACATGCGACGGCTGCGCGCCCACGGCCAACGGGACTGGAATTTGGCATTCGTCCGCAAGGCCGATCGATTGCGCAGGCGCACACTGGACGCCCGATCGGGCGTCCGGGCGGAAGCCTTCCGAGAAGGGAAAGCGCCCGGAGAGGCTTTCGCAACGCTGTCGCCGGGGGTCAGTCACGTTTGTCCCCAAGTCGCCGCGAGCGTGAAATTCTCGTCTCGGGTGGCCAAGATTTATGGCGCGAAGACACAGTCGATTAGCGCGTGTCATAATGCTTGGACTGGGCGCAGACGCGGAACCGTTGCCGCTGCCTCGCCGGTTCACGGCCATTCTCCAAATTACGACTTTAGACTCGCAGAGCGCAAGAACTGTCGCAACACTCGCCTCCCCCCAGACGCGAGATCATCAATCACACGTACGAGGCGCGCGCGCGCGCGCGCGCCTCTCTTCTTCTTCTTCTGCTCTTCCTTCGGCGCTGGACTCTGCTGCGGCGCTCGGCGGCTCGTCCTCCGTTTTTCGCGTCGCCGGGGAAAATGACACGCGCGGCTTTATGGGAGCGAGCCTTGGGAATTGATGACGTGAGTCGTCGCCGTCCCACCGCAAATCGTGCCTCGAGCACATGTCTTCCGCGGTTTTTGCGGAGCGGAAAAAACGGGCCGGACGAAGATACGAGGAATATCGGACGTGTTTACTTAAGCCGTGTACGAGCAAACATAAGCGGCCTTTTCCGCTTCCTCGTACAATTTTTCTCACACGATATAGCGGGGCCGCACTTCTGACCTTCCACGACTCAAGTCTGCCCTCTGTTTTACGGACGATTTTTTAGATTTGCTCAATTTTTCGTGGCATGTGCATCGGGGCTGCTTGTCCTTTCCCTCTATTTGTTTACGTATATTTGTTTTATGCGCCTCGGGCTCTTGTGCTTTATTAACGCAATGTGCACGGGATTTGGTGTTTTAAGGCAATGTGTACGTTCTTTTCTAAACGGCCGGATAATATTAAGCAAGGATATCTCCCAGTCGTACCTCTATACCTATGCGGATTTGCATTTGGCTCTGTGTGTGCGTTCTCTCGTTGCACCTGGATCGTGGAACCTAGCGTTTCATCAAACGCGGCCATAATATTTATAGGGAATGAAAGGAGAGCCGAGAACCTCCGCGCTCCCGAGATTATTTTTATCAAGCGAATATGCAACGCTCTTTCCTCGAAGTAAGAGAGCGTCCGATCCGAATCGATCTCCCTTAGGCAATAACATCGTCAATCTCGAAGCCCCGGGTGATACGTGAGTAAACGGGCCGAATATCATCGGAGTTATAATAATAATATGGGAGGGCGAGGTGATGAAAAAAGCGTCGCTCCTCCTCGGCTTAGTAATGTGGCGTCTACTCGTGCCTGAATAAGCAGACTATGATTCATGAACGGGACAGTGGATGAAGCCATCCGGACGTATGGCGGCGGTGCCTCGGTGAATGCTAAACATTGTCCAAAAAGCAAGCAGTTCGCGTGAAAAAAGCCATTCTCTCTTCCGTCTATAAAGAGCATTCGCCTCAATTGACTGCGAATGAAAAGTCATTAGGCGATAACTCGAATGGAGCAGAGGCCTCGCGAGCTCCCGAATCGGTTGCAACCCACCAGACAATGCATATTCGCGACAATAAACCCAGGCCGATTTAAAGCGGCATATTCGCCGCGCGGCCCATTGTTTGCCACTTTGGGCATTGCGGCCTCGCCCCGAATCGCTGATATCGCCGATTGCGCGGCAACTCGTCTGGAAAAGCGCGCTTGCTCGCTCGAGGGCGGTGGTGGGGGAGGGGGGATTGGCGCTCCGGCCGCAACCGTCGCCGTCCGGCAATTATCACCGAAAACCGCATTGTCGGGCGAGGGCGAGCAACATGACTGCTCCGGACAATTATCGCGCGCGCTTCACTTGCCGCGGAGAAAGCAATAAGTCGAGCGAGAGCGATGATACGGGTCCGGTCCCGATCTCCAACTCTTCTCGACCGTTCGGCGAAATCTGGCCAATTTGGCATTAATGCGGAGTCGGCGGCGATGCTCTCGATCTCTCTCCCTCGGACTCTCGCTCTTATGCAGCAACGGGCCAGCTATAAAAATCAAGGCCACGCGATAAGAGGGCTTTGGGAGCTGAGATTAGTCGGCAAGTTCACGGTGCCTCGTGCTTATCTTCTCGTATACGTGTGTCTAGGAGGGCGTCTACGCTCACTGAGAATCCACGGACGGAATTTAGCGTTTTGACAACTGGTCGACGTGATTGTCGTTGCTTCTGCAGTTTACGAAACGTCTGCCCCATGTTTGTCCGCACGGCCGAGAAACTCGAATTCGGCCTCGCACAGCCCCGCCCCCGCCGCCGCTCCACAACTCGTATGGTCGGACGGTGGAGGCGGGGGGTGAACTTTGTTCGAGCCCGTTCGTTGATTTCACGAGCAGCTGAGCTCTGGCAATTCGATTACGCCAAAGTCCGCGAACCGAACGAGATCTCACAGTCGAGCAGAGCGAATAAGAAGGAGGAGGAGAGAGGCGAGAGCGAGTCGAGCGAGATATCGATCGGCGTGGCCAAAAAGCCGTGGACGGGGCCGCGTGCTAATAACACCTCGAGTCCGGCTTAATGAAGATTGGGAGGATAAGTCGCGCGAGTAATGGTGAATGTGGCTTGGGGCGCCAATCGTTGCAATTTCGAGGCTTGGCCGGCGGTGGCAATTGGCCACGCGGCTCGATTATGCGCCGTGACCTACGCGATTAGGGCTCGCTCGAGGGAACGACACGTGGATGGCTAAGCCGAGTCGATGTAATGAGCCTCGGCGGTGTAAAGGAGAAGAGCCGTATGGACGTGGAGTTGCGTATTGGCTGAGATGAGCACCGAGGGCCCGGAATTTATTGATAACGAGCTTGCAATGACCATTTGCTGTGCTCCTCTTGTTTGACTGGTTAGCTCGCTGATAATGAGCTCGCGAGCTTTTATCGTGGGTGATGTGCCCCGGTAGGAGTACGATGTGCTTGCCGAGCGTGCGCACGACGCAGGCTTCGTGTGTTGCTCTTCGAAAGAGCAACAATTTCGAGACTCGAGTTGTTTGCGCAGGCAATGTTTAGTTGAGATCGTTGGGGGGGGGGACAATTAGAGCGCCAATGCCAGGTAGACGAAGATTATTATCGTAGCGCTCCCGCAGGCTACGAGGCAGCGAGGTGGGGCAACGGCTCGAAGAGATGCCACCGGTTGGGCATCACTTGGATTTAAGAAGCCGGGGACTTTGGGCATGGACGAGCAAACAAAACGTGGCCGCAAAAGGGCGAGGATCCGTGGAGATTCATAGTCGAGGGCAGAAACGAGTTCTCGTTACGCGGATAAATGAGCATTATTACGGCCACTTGGTTAACGGCCAATGCTCGTGCGCGAATTGCGCTCAACCTCACTCTCTTCAATGCGACTTGAATTTCTTCTCCGTGCTCGACTACGCGTCTCCCCCCCCCCCTTAAGACAGTCAGGGTGTCTTGTTAATCTCTCGATAGCCAGCCGGCCTTTTAATTATCGTCATGTGGAGAGCGTAAGCTGGTGATCATGTGACTTGGGATGGCCGATTTGTCGCGTAGGCGTCCCCGTCGTTCGATCCTGTGAAGCTTTGGGCCAAGGGACCACCGACTTGCTCTGGCCTCTGGCCCACGCAGCTTCCTTATTTCTTGTAAATTGCATTGGGTTTTGGGGGGGGGGGAGAGGGGCTGCTGAGAAAAAACATATAATGGTTATTCGCGTGGCTTATTATGCCGTAAGGAAGCCAGAGAATTGCCGATTAACGAACGAACGTAATCAACGGTCGTCCATAACCTTGTTGCACGAGAGTATAGTGGAAGGCGATTAAGGCCCATCGAAATCCCCCGTTGGCAAATGATTTTGATTATCGCGAGGGAAAGGTTCTTTACCAAAGCCGTATTTCCCATTGTCGTAAAAGGGACGGCGTTAAGTTGTGTCGCGTTCTTAACGAGACTCGCAAGCTCGCAACTTGATACTTGAGGCATTCAACCGAAGGATGTATGGGTATATGGGAACATAATAAGCAAAGTATCGGAAGCTCGCTTGTCCAATGAAAGTCCCGTATGCCTTAAGATAGCTCGAAAGTACAATAAAATATGGATGATTCAAGCGTCCAATTCCGATACCAAAGCGTCCTCCATGTTTTAATTAACAGAGGTCAGCGCAACTGTTGGTGCAGCAGTGGTCGGGCACTTGCGTGGGAGCACGCATGACTAACCCGAGTTTTTAATTTTAATAACTATTGGTAATTTATCCTCGTTTAGCGACACGTATGCTTGAATTGATGGCACGATATCCTGTGCGGCCAAATAATGACCTCTCGGGAGTCTCCGTCTCCTTCCTTCTGGTCCCCGTTCGTTAATCTGCAGTTGGTCGGTAATTATGAATTAAATGGAGGAATTTTAAGCATTCTCTATGATTAAATGCATTAATTTTCGTGCGCAATTTCATTTGGTGGCGCACGGGCATGGCGAGTGATGCCGAGTGCGCGCATGCGCCCACGGGGCGTCGCGGATTATTCGACGGAGAGAAGAGCGTCGTCGGATTCGCTGCCGCGCGCGTCTGGAAATTTCCATTAGCTGCTCCCATTATTAAAAAGGCAATTTTTTTCATTCTCTCTTCCCTTTGTTCTCTCTCTCTCTCGCTCTCTCTGTCGCTGAGCTAGCAACGATAAAGGCTGCCTCGGTCGCAGTGTAAATTGTACGCGGCATATGTGCTGGAGGAAATGGAAAAGCCAATGGCTTCGGCTCTCGCATAAATTGCCGGCGCATTAAACGCTAAAGGGCAAGCCCTTTTGCATAAAAACCCAGTCGTGGAATTCAATTTCATTTCACGCGCGTACGGTTTTATGCCTCATGAAAAACTGGGACAGTTCATTCGAATTAAGCAGAGGGAAGTACTGAGGAACGAGAGGACAAACTCACCGGTCGCCCCCTTACTTCCGACCCATCCGCCCTCCACTCTCCCACCCACGTGCCTCACGGACGAGCAAAACCGCGCTTTTTACGGCGCTGCCCGTTACCTCCAACTCACCAGCCAATCGATTTCTTCGCCGCTAATCTCGGGGACGCGATAATCTCCTCGAATTTCACGACACGATTGACCATCGCGCGCAGCCCACGAGGCATTAAAGACATCGCGCCCCGGCACTTCCCATCCCCGTGGGAATCGTAAATGTCCCGTCAGCTCGTTTGTTCTCGAGGCGCTCGTTACACTCGCTGTACATATTTACGCGCGCGCGCGCGCGCCTTTATCGGCATCTTTGGCCACTTTACGCAGCAGAGGATTTTTAACGCCGGCCACGTCGCGACGACCGACATCGAAAGTCACTCGTTTAACGACGCTGGCCGACTCATTCGCATACTTCACTTGCCGATCTCCCCGTTCCACACACACGCACGCGCGTTATCCTTTAACTGCTAATCGAAAGAGCGGAGGCGCGTCACTTCACGGCAACTCCAGGGCAACGTCATTTTTGCCGGCCACCGCCGCTTATAATAATTGGGCCTCCAAAGCATTCGATCGCTCAACGGCGGCAAACGATTCAATTTGCCACTGATTTTCGCCTCAGCGGAGCGACTGTGAGAAAGGAGAGCGCCAAATGAGGTACATTTGTGTCACGGTTTTTTACGCTGACTCGGCATTATTGGCACCCTCGAGGCGCTGCCATTTACGAGGCGTGATAATGGAATTCGGCACGCGACGACGCCTTAATCGGCCAACAAATAAAAATGAAGCCGGCGAGTTTGAGAGTCGGGGGGGGGCGGGAGGCGATAACGCGGATTGTCGGCTGGATTAAGGTCGAGATTAAGGTCGTGAGGGCCAAAGTATCGTCGTCGCCTCACGGGCGAACGCGATCGCGCGTAAAGGGCGCGAAGCATTGGCCTCTGAAAACTCGAGTACACCCTCGTAACGTACGAACGGCCAAACAACTCGACCCTTCGGGCCCAACAAAGGTGAGCCGCCGAGCCGACATACTGTGAGCACTCGAAAGAGGCGAAGGCGGCTCCGGACTCTCAGCACGCGACCGGCGATTCGCGTCGCGCCCTGGTTTTGGGCGGTGTTGGCGGGATGGGAGGGGGGGATTGTCTGCTGCCGCCTGGATAAGGATCGTCGGTATCGTTTGGGCAGCCGTTAAGCAAACTGCTTATGAATACCTGTTGGGCAGTGCCGCCCCTATCCGTCTAGCTGCGCGGACTTGTGTTCTGCGCGGGTATGTGTAGTGTCGGTTGGACGGCGTTGGATCGGTTGGTGGCCGATCGGGGACGGACGAGGAGGGAATCGGCCATCGAGTAGCCGAGGCTGGTATTCGAGGGTTAAGGTGTCATTTGAGTCGACGTTGCGCTCGATTCCCCAGCTCGATTCGAAGTCTACGAAACGTTAGATGGCCGGATAGTAAGGCTGGACCCTCCCACTTTTTTCTCCTGCATGTGATGGGATGGGTAAGTGTATCGGTGTAACGGGGCTGCTCTAATGGTCCTTGGTTGATTTGGTGCGGCATAGTGGCGCTCGATGGGAGCGAGGCATCGATTCATCCCAGGTGGGTAAAGATATCGGACATTTCCCAATTTTTTAACGCAAATTGCCACCTCCGAGTCGGCCAATTACATTAATAATAATTGGGTGGGTAAACGTTTTAGAGCGTGCAATAGAGGGTTTTTGCAAAAATTTGGTGGCTTACGAGGGCAAAGACAAAGAGATGGACAAGTGACGAATCGACGCCTCGAACGAACAGTCAGCGTTTGAAGTATAATACATGATCACTAATATCGATCGAGTTCCCCGCGAAGAGTAACGAAGGTCCCATTGTTCCCTCGGAGCATCCAATGTAATCGAGCGAGCCTCCCCTGTGCCGGGAGATGCCGTTTCCTAATAAACAGCCTCTGCACTCCCGATTTCCCGAGTGCGGGGGTAGCGGTTAAAAAAATCCAGCTCAATAGTGCGCCAGTAGACCTCGAGGGGCGCGCCACCCCGTCAAGTGTGGTGGCTTTTCGTCCTCAATTTTTCATTCCCGCCCCCGCGTCACTGCATTAGCGCCCTGCAGCAGAGCGCCCGAGAGCTGAAAGCGAGGGTACGATCGTATTACTCGGGAGTTTGGAGAGAGCATCTATTTGCCCTGCGGATGATGTAATGCAGCGGTGCGCCTTCGGGCAGATCGGAGGATCGTGCGACGTCGGGAGGCGGCGTTCGGATCAATATTTAATGCCGGCGTCTCTCTCTCTCTCTCACTCTCTCTGTCGTTGTCGCGTGTGTTGCAACAGAGGCCGAGGTGAAAGCATTAAGAGTGCAGACGGGCCAAGTAGAGGCAGGAGCGTTTGAATTGGATGGAGTGATATAGGTGGAAAAGGTTAAGGCCAATGCACAAATGAGCGTCAAAAGCGTGTCGCGAAAAATAGTTAATCCAACAATGTCAACCCCCCCCTTGGGTACCTGCAAACAATACCTCATCCCGAGCACCAGCAGTCCACTTCCTTCCGTGTCCTTCGTGAGTGCTCTCACCCCGCCCCCCTCTCTTTCTCTGCGCCCCTACCCACCGCCCGTCTCAACCCACCCTCCCGATCACCCTCTCTCTCTCTTCTCTCTCACGGTCTCTTACGTCGTGGGGCCGACACAAAATGTCAATGGGTTACACAATGCTAAAAATGCACGGGCGCTCGTCGCCATAATGGTAATGAGAAGGAGAAAGTAGTATGGCTATGCAAATGAACGGCGCATCGCGCGCACCGAAAGAACGACACTCGATTCCTTTCTTCGGGCGCGCGTCGTTTGTTCGGAGGGAGCGAGAAAGCGCGACATATGCCGTGGCGCGCGGCCAACATATATCACGCCGACGTCGGCCCCTCGCGGCGATCCCTCAAAATTACCCCCACTGGCCTCGGGATACGAACCGCGGGAGGATGAGGAGCAGGGGGGGGGGGCTCGAGCTGGG
>JAPYYT010002482.1:0-17610 GCA_030522565.1 Ceratosolen corneri | reverse complement strand
GGATGATAGAAATAAGTTTCAAATATACAAGTCGTGAGAGTAATGTGTTTGTAATGTAGTTTATTGAATAAGTATAAAGCAATATAATAGTAGCGGTGACAAGTGCTATTGAACAGTTTTACAATGTGATTGAAAGGAAAGGTTAGAAGAATTGTTGATTTTAACTTGTTGATTGGAAAATGAGGGGAGGAGTTACCTTTGATTATTAAACAGCTAATATACTGTTTTTGGGGCAATTATCACGGATGGGGGGATGGGGAGAAGACGCGGCTGCAGTCACAACAATACGACTCCGAAGGAGAATGCAGTGAATTACAGGTTGACTGCGTGGAAATAATAAATAATAGAGATTTATATATATTTACACGAATCTGGAAATGCGCGGGTAATGACGCTTCCGTATTGAGAGACGCACTGGGTAGACGTAATACTAAATGTGCTAATTACCATCTTCTAGCGAGATGGGGGTCTCGAGGGGGGGAAGGGGGGTGACGAACTGCAGTCTATTGTCGAGATGTTTATTGGGGAGTTTGAAGGGTCAAGTGGTAGTCAAAGCGGTAACTCCCGAATCTTCCATGTGGTGGTCGAATTGATATATCGGGTATCGCTTCTATTGTTTTATTGGGAGTGATGCAAGGTAGGTTAGAGGGGGGGCATTCATAACCAAATAAATTTATTATTTCATGCAATTATATTTCCTTCCCATTTATTAATAATATTAATAATAATTTGTAACTAACTCAAAATAATAAAATGTACACGCGAAACAAATGAGTATCTTTTCTTGAAATGAAATTTGATTTTAAAGAAAGCTTGTAAGCAAATGTATTTATATGTGAATTTGTAACAGTGTGATCATTAAAGGTTTTTAATAGTGGCATTTTTAATAGTGGTTAAGTCTATTGGGTAAATTTTATATGGATTAGCAAGAAAGAAGTTATCCCAAAGCAGCGAAGGCGAAATAATTAATCAAGCACAAAAAATAATGGAAATACTAACACTATTATAACGGGTATCATCGAATTCGCCCCTGATAAAGTTACATGCTAAGCTTGTCTTACCAACAGCTTGGTCTCCAAGTAAAACAACTTTTATATTAATGCTCGTATCCTCCGTACTCGTCATTTTCAACTGAATCCTACAGTTGTAAACACTTGCACTTATAGAAACATGTAATTGAAACTTTTGCTTACGTGAATTTCCATTGATACAAGGTGTCCCAATAAATTACGCGCCACAAAACGAAACTTAATACGTATTTTATTTGAGATTTGTAAACACGATAAGTATAATATCTTACAATATTTAGTGAAAACAACCTTTTAATATTTGTAATGGAACGCAAAACTGTTGCCTGGGAGAAGTAAACATAAATATTAATATACTTGTTAATATGAGAAAACAATATATTATTATTATATATGTTGAAAATTAAAATAAATTGTTCGTTATTTCAAGGTATATAGTTGCATTAGTATTAAAAATATATACATTTATACAATTTTCTGAATTAAATTTGTATTAAAATTACATTACTTGAAAATGTCTACCACATATGGTTGTTTATTTATACATGTTTTACGGAAATGTTATTATTATGTTCGGTATTTTAGATGTATTTTCAGGCAGACAAATTACATTTCCTCAGATTATCGTAAATTCGGCAAAAATAAAAACGAATTTTTCCACAACATTAAAGTGGCGCTATTTATTCAAATTTATTTCTCTGCACACCATATATAACCTCCAACACTGTCCCTACAACTATGCATATATATATATACATATATATACATATATATATATATATATGACGGGTATTAATTTGGCGCTGACCAGTCACTAACCGCCTGACGAGAATAGTCGTTTATAACTGACGAGCGATCGGTTATTTTTGAAGATTATTATTTGCGATATTTGAAAAGTCTTCAAGAATTGTTGGTTGTTACGAAGAATCATGTAAATATGCTGTCTTATCCTCCAAGGAGAACTTCTTTTTGTTTTCGTTAGTTTGTTTCGTAATATAAATGATATTTTTTAGTAATCGTAGTTTTTGTAGAGCTCAACGATGCTCCGCTCAATGTTTAATAGATGTGACATATCATTCTTTTAACTCTAATGGCTTTACGCTGAAAAAAAGAAAATTAATTTACTTTAGCATAATGTTTCAATTCACAGTATCGATACATTTGTAAATAGGTATGTTTATATTCATTCATATTAGAATAAACAATAATAATAACAATTTGTAAATTGTTTACCATGATTTGCTTTATAAAACGATTAGATTATTTTTGGATAAATTAATTCAAATTAAATTTATTAACATTTTAATTACATAGTACGAATGCTTATACAAGGACTTTTTAATCTCTTAAGTATTTGAGATAAAAATTATGCTTCAATTATTCGTATATTATATTTATACGTATATATTAATGCGTATATCGTAAATTATATATTAATCTTATAGTATGTAAGATGTCATTATTAACAATGTAATAATCATTAAATATTGTGTAGTACATTTGAATTTATTCAATGCGTTTTTAATGGTCTGTTGTAATTAAGAATTTTTAAATAAATGTTACAGTTACCAATTTAAAATTAAATTCATTATTAATATAAATGTTTATAATAATAAATAACTGTAACATAAATATAAATAATATGTAATAATGAAAAGTAATTGTGAAAAATGATTTTCACATTAATAGTATATTGTTTTTAATATTTTTGCATTCTGTTTTAAGCAAAATTATCTTTTTACAAAATGGGAGTGAAAGATTTGTGGAACATTTTGTCACCCACAAGTGATAGAAGGCCATTATTTGAATTACAAGGTAAAGTAATAGCAATTGATTTGAGTTGCTGGATCGTTGACAGTAAAACTATCACAGATAATAAGGTTCAACCAAAAATGTACTTACGGTAAGTTACATTTTTTTGCAAATAAAAAATTTAATTCTAATTAATTCCATTCTATTTATTATTTAATTTTCAGTTTAAATTGCTAATTATTTAGTTATATACAGATTGAGATAGAAAATTAAACTTTATTTTAAGAGACTAAAAAATAAGTATTATTTTTAGTACTTAATACAATAACTAAAATATATTTAGGGATATTTAAGTATAATCAATATGAATTTAATGCTCATTTCTTATTACATTTTTTAAAGTATCCAGTTTTTATTTATATTAAAAAATATTAAATTAAATGATAAGATTATAAATAAAATATATTCAGCTATTATTAAAAATAATTTATGTCATAATTTTTATCTTATTTATGGTTAATATTAACGATTATTATTATTATTTTTATTATTCGATGTAATAAAAGATTTCTTGATTTTTTAAAACCTTTGTTTAAATGTATTGCGTACAAAATATATTTAATATTTATTTATATTATATGTTACAGTAATCTTTTCTTTCGTACCTCCTACCTTCTCCTTCATGATATTTTTCCAGTCTTTATCTTGGAAGGAACAGCACCTGCTTTAAAACATAAAACTATTGCAAAGAGAAATGATGTTCGTCATGAAGGCGAAGAAAAAAAACTATCAAAGAAATGTGGAAGAACGCGTTTTAATTATGTAATAAAAGAATGTGAACAGATGCTAAATTACATGGGTATAGCCTGCATTAAAGGTTATGGAGAAGCCGAGGCTATGTGTGCATATTTAAATGAAGATGGAGTAAGCTATATTTTATCCTAATATTTTATACCATCTTAATGAATTAAAAAGATTATATATTAGTATAAACTGTTCAAATTTAGCTAGTTGATGGTTGTATTAGCCAAGATAGCGACTGTTTTCTTTATGGGGCTAAAAAGGTGTATCGTAACTTTTGCACATCTACGCAGGGAAATCGAACCACAAGTGCTGGATCCATAGATGAATATTCTATAGAAAAAATTGAGCGAATTTTGCATCTTGGTAGAAAGAAAATGATAGCTTTAGCTTTATTATGTGGATGTGACTATGATGATGGATTATATGGAGTAGGAAAAGAAGCAGCTTTAAAATTATTGAAAATGTACGAAGATGATGAAATTCTTAATAGGTATTTATTTGCTTATTTAGAAAAACTTTGATTTTTTAAAGTTTAAATAAATTGGATTTAGAGTATTTTATTTGTCTAGACTATATTGTATTCTTCGAATCATTATTAAATAATAACTGTCAATTTGAAATACATAATGATTATTTTATAGAATGAAGCAATGGAGGACTGATTTGATATTTACAAGAATGGAAGCCGAATTGTCCGATCCTAATATATGCACTAATTGTGGACATTCTGGGAAAGTAAGGTCTCACATTAGAATTGGTTGTGTAGATTGTGGAACATCAGTAAAATGCAGCAATAGCTACAAGTCTGTACAAAGTAATTTTTTTTAAAAATACTAATGGGTATACAATCCTAAATATTAAATAAGTGTTACATCTGCATTTCAGGGAGAAACGAACTTTGATTTCTAATGAATTAGCTCTAAGAAAGAAATCTTTATTAATTGACAATTTTCCTAACCAAGAACTTATAAATGAATTTTTAATTCGTAAAGGACCTATGCCTTCACAATTAGATTTAGAATGGAGAAAACCTAAAATAGTTGAATTTGTTGTAAGTATTAGTATTAAATATTACAGGACTAGTATAAAGTAAATAGTAATGTTTTATAGCTCGTATTTAACATTATTTTAAGTCAAAATCAGTATTATTATGTTGCAGTAATAAATGATTAATTAAAATCAAAATAAAAACAATACTTACATTGTATTTTTATATTTATACGGTTTAATTTAACGATAGTTTACAAAAAAACTATTCAAAATTACAGCATTTTATGGAGAGAAAAGGGTTATGGGAGCCAAATTATGCATTCACAAAAATTTTTCCTCTCATGACTAGATGGCAATTGTTAAATTTAATTAAATTACCATTTGAGCAACGTATTTCTACACCAGGTATCTTTATTGCTGAAAAAATAAAAAAAATAAGAAATATTCGCAGTATTGCTAGTTATGAGATTTTATGGCTTGACAAGGATAATCTTTTAAAGGAATTAAATTTAGTAGATCTAAATACTGAAAAAGGCAGTGAAGAGACAGATGATTCTAATTCTATTTTCGAATTGGGTAAATATAATTTTTTTGTAACTAATTTTCAAAATATTTTCACGAATAACTTAAAAATATATTCTTATATTGTACAAAATAATTAAATTATTTAATTTTTCTTTATTTATATTAAAGTTTGACTTTTTAATAGTTTCCATTATTTAAATTTATTATAATATATCTTCCAAATAATAATTGTCACATAGTACAAGCTTGTTTTGGTACAGTTTTGTTATTTTATATTTGCATAAATATCTTATTAGCATTATTCATATATTTAATTTCATTTAACGATATTTATGAATAACTTTAAAAATATTATGCGAGATAATAATAACCATAATAATATAATAATAATAGAATGATAAAACAAATTTATTGATAAAAAATGGAACTATAAAATTATTCATATAAATATTATAATAATTGATTATTGTTTTTATTTATTATATTTATGCTTAGTGGAAAAATAGAAAATAAAATATAAGTAATTTTAATATTATAAAATAATAATGAAATACGAAGTATAATAAATTTCTTTCTAATTAGTGACAGTCGAGCCTCAAGATGCAACTTTAAAATGTTATCCGAATATTGTTGAGGATTTTGATATTTTGAGAAATGCAAAAAAAAAGAAATCTAATAAGAAAAAAGTCAAAGATAATGGTGAGGAATCGCTTGAAAAGAAGAAAACAGAAACGAAAAAACGGGGCAAAAGAAAATCTGCAGATATTGTGAATAATAAAAAAATCGTAGAATTTTTTACGATCGACAAATCTAAACTTACTTTAAACGAATCTTTTGAAAAATTAGTTATTGGACCAAAACGTAATAAAAAGTGTGAAAATTTGAAAGGCCTGAATAGAGTAAAAAGAGGACCGCAATTTGATAAAGTCATGAACGTTGAACGTATGGATTCCATTTTAAATGGATCATTGGAATTAATGTTTAATCAATTAGCTCCAGAGGATTTCGCTAGTGATATCGATAATTCTATGGATATGTCTGCAATTATTAATAATATTTGTGGTAGGAGCAGCGGCCAGCAAAGCATTGTTTTTGAAGTCGAGAAAAATGCATCAAATTTGAGAAATAACGATGATGATATAATACAAGAAGAAAAAAATAACAAATTTGTAGTTGATCAAAAAGTGTTGGAAAATTACGAAGAAAATGAGGAAACTGATGAATTCAATGTATTAAATGAAACGTATATACCTTTGGATGTAAGATTGTGTAGCAGAAACAAAGAAAATTAGAAAATTTTCTTTTAATTTTCGTTTCGGATTGTAATTAATTTATTAGTAAGTCAAAATAACGATAGATTTAGTTAATAGATTTAAGAATTGATAACTTATTAAATGAAATGGGCAATTAAATATTTATATTTAAAAAATTAAAAAATATATTTATATTCTTATAATAATAATAATAATAACAATAATAACAATAACGATAACAACAACAACAATAATAATAATAATAATAATAATAATAATAATAATAATAATAAAAATAAAAATTGATACCATCATCATCATCATCATCATCATCATCATCATTATTATTATTATTATTATTATTATTATTATTATTATTATTTACCGTAGAATTATTTTTTGGTTATTTACGTAAAAATACAACTATAAAAGTAAATAAAATATCTTACAATGTATATTATTATGCAGATATTAATCAATGATGTTAGCAGCATTTTTTATTTTCTTTCATCCAACGCCTTTTGTTGGTGGGGAGTTTTATTGTATCGGGAGAACTCGGTATATTTTGCGACTTAGCAATGTAGTCGTCCAAGATCTCATCAAATAAACTGACTGAATAAAGAAGTTGAATTTTAAATTATATCTTGAGTTAGTCGTTATTATGAAAAGTTTTAATAAAAAAATTTACACTCAACTTTAATTATAATCTTAAATGATAATTTTTTCATCATAAACCACGTACAAATTTTAATAAAGACTGACTTTTAAAATAATGAGCTAGAATTACTGTACTATAGAAGGAATTAATACGTACTTTACTTATAATTCATTACATCGATGTGTTTATGATGTATATTGTTAGAGAACTTAATATGTATACTTTTCTGTAAATAAAATGATCGCCAAATTACAGCCATTTACAAAACATGGTCTGCTCTTTATTGTATCAGTGAAATATGTGACTTTATTTTAACTTACGATTTTTTTTAATCTATATAATAAATTTTAAATAATATTAATGAAATTTCAATCTACATTACAATGTACCTCTATTTATTAGGATTAAATTTTTTTTTAAACTGTATATCGACTTATATACTTAAATATAAATCAACGCAATTATTATTTGATTAATAATTTCAATTTCTAATTGATAAATACTTGAAACACCTTCTAATTATATGTATAATTATTTTAATGCGGAAAATAAAGGGAAAAATTGTTATATTACTTGCATACTTTAATATATACTGAACTGTATTGAATATATAATTATATATAATGTGCATAGACGTCTAAAATAAATGTATAAACATCAGCTACTTATTCATATTTTTATAAAACATTTGCAATTCTATTAATACAAAATGAAAAACTTTAAAACCAATGCCATTATTAACTTATTATAATCTGATCAAAATTTAATGATTATAAAAAAAATAAAGTTAAAAAATAATATTTTCAAGACTTTATACTTGTGCATTGTTTATCTCTTGTCATTGTTTATCTCTTTCCCGAATAAATTTCGTTTATAGAAAATAGTTACAAGATACTTTAGTGCAAAATGTATAATTTCTCAAATGTAAAAGATACAAATATTATATTATAATTGCAGTGTGTAAAATATAGAGTTATAATACGTTAAAGCATAACTTACCAACATTTTCTCCAGTTTTACTAGATGTCAAGAAGAACTTAACGCCATTTTCGCGGGCATAACTTTCGACAAAATTAAGTTGCGGATTTGCTTCATATTGGTCCAACAAATCGCTTTTCGTTGCGCATACGTAAATCTTACAAAATTCTTGAATTCTGTACAATTCACCTATCCAATAATTAAGCTTTTGGAATGTTCTGTAAAGAGTGACGTCATAGCATAGTATGGCCGCAGCCGCATTTCGATAATACATTCTGCAAATGGACTGATATCTGTTAAAGAAGTTTCAATTTTATATTAAACCGCTATTTTCTATTTAGAGCAGAGATTAAATAATTATTTTACAATTGCAATACAACTTTTTAGTAGTTCTACACGTTGCGTATTACTAAAATTGATAAGTTATGGTATTGGTTATTGGTATTTTTAATTGTATGCTATTGTAAAATTCGAAAAAACATTTAAAATAATATAAAGAGGCAATCATAATAAAAATATATCATATGATTTTACCTAAACTTATTTGCTTTTGATGATTCAATTAAATGTTTATTAATATACATCACAATGCCAAATTAATATTTAATTGACTAATTAAACATTATGGTTGATGAATGATTTTTCAAATATTTTAGTAAACATTTTTCAGTTAGATGCAAAATCGGGACGCTCTTTTTTATATTAAATAAAATATTAAAAATATATCCATTAACTTTACATAAATAAATTGAAATGTATAAATAAGAGTAAGAGAATTTTTTGTTTATGATTGCTTATTTGACGTTTACTTTTTAGGTAATTAGATATCTAATTATATATATATATATATATATATATATATATATATATGTGTACACACACATGTATAGTTGAATTTTTTCAGAAAAAAATTAACTGTTTTACGGCACATAATATGAAAATGAAAAAGTAATATGCATGAGAATCTCAATGTTATCATACTTCTATTAACCTCGGTAAAATTACTATCATATAATTGATTTGAAAAAATGTTAGTGTTATTCGAATGAAAATGAATTAACTCTCTTAATTATTCTAATAAAATGGTTCATGAATAATTAATGTGGTTTTACAAATCTTTAGTTATAAGATAAGATACTTTTCTTCTCCAGATGTATCCCAAACTTCCATTTCATATTCTTTGTCTTGGAGAGTGAAAACTCTCGAATCAAAACCTGCACCGATAGTCTAAAAAATTAACGAAACAAGTGAATGTACGTTGTTTGTAAATAAATTTTGCAAATATTTAATATGTAAAAATTGCTTACTGCCAATTCCGTTTCATTGTAGTGTCCGGAGAAATAACGTTTCCTTAAAGATGTTTTTCCAGTCATTTTGTCTCCTAAAAGTACTATTTTAATATGATCTCTCTTCTTCATATTGATTTAATTATGGTATCTATATTACTGTAAAATGAATTTAGTTTTAACGCAGCACACAATAATATCATGATGCCAATGTTAAATTTTTTGACACCAATTCAGTATTTCCAGTTATTATCATCAGTCACTTATCATAGAAATTTTTAAAGATTCAGAATAACATTATATCATTCATTGTTTCTCTTTATCATTCTATTGAAGCGTCGTTAAATCTACGATAAATCGTTGTACGGTGTGTGTGTGTGTGTGTGTGTGTGCGTGTGCGTGTGTGTGTGCGCGTGTTCATACGTAATATTCGATTTTTCCAATTTAATGTTGTATTTATATCCAAATAAGATAAATATTTAAATTTATTTATATGAAAATTGCAATATTTAAAAATATAAAACTTACTCTGAACATTGCGTAATTGAAATTGTATACATTCTCATTAATTTCCTTTTTATTTGTAATATATAAAAAAATTCAAATTTAATACCATACCAATCGAATTTTATAGTATAAAATTACTAATAAGTCTGAAATTTAACTCTAATACATTTATTTGAAAACTTGTATACAATAATTTGAAAAATAATTTCAATTTTCATGTAATGGTAAAATCTAATATTATCTTGTAGTCAGTTTTAAGGATTTTATTATTAGTTATCTTATACCGAACTTGAACGATCGTTAAAGTTGACTGTAAACCGAACGTAATGTCAAGACAATCTATACATCTGTAATGGACTTTGCAAAATGTGAGGATAAGTTGGTCAAGTGAAAGCTGACAAAATACTTTACTACTGTCACTAACACATACTTTTAATAGGAAAGTTTTATGTTGACTTTGTTAATGATCTAACTATTTTTTTTTACGAATTTCAATCTATTTAATAGCAGTTCATAGCGTCTAACCCAACAATAATTAATTGTTTCATTTTTCAAATAGATAATTTTATAATAATTTAAAGTTCGAATAAAATAAATTTAAGAGACATCTGCTGTATTTATATATTTTGTGCCTATAAAAGAAATTTTATTTATTGAATACAATTTAATAGTATACTATTATTCGTAGCGTATGTTTCCAAAAATCAATATTCTTGTTTTCAAATTTTTGATACGAGTAAACATGACCAATAAAAAATAAACAATAAGATATATATATACATAGGTTATATAAGAAGTTATAAACCATTTTTTATAAAATTTATTTAAAGTACTTTAATATACTATATGAAGTTGAATTTTAATTGTCATTTACTCTCAAAATCAATGACAAAATTACGACAAATCTATTAAAATAAAAGTTTAAATTAATTATTGCATTATTTGTATAATATTAATACATTTCTCTCTGTACTATGAGTAAATAAAATATAATATTTTGTATTATAATAATAAACTTATTAATTAGAATGAAGACTTAGCAAGCGTTATTTAATTATTAGTTTAGTTAATGATTGATAAAAATGTTTAAATAGAATACAACCGTATTTACTACATTTCTATAATTAATCCTTACTTCCTTACGTAAACTTGAATTTAATTTATTTCATGGCTTAATTATTAATTAAAAATGTTCTCAATGTCGGCTTTCACAGCTCATTCTACTTTAATATAAATTTATTGCTAATTTTAAACGTTATAATTAACAGTTATTAATACGCAATAGTTTAAGAAACAATTACGTTTCTGTACATTAATCACGGACCTTTATAAACGCACTTTTCACTCATAAATTTAACACTGACTTACATTACATTCAAGAATTTAATTTAATTTAATAAGGATGTACATTCAGCAAAAACCCGGTAGAAAATGAGTCACGAACAAAATATCTCTTTCGTTTTACTAGAAGTAATTGTCATGTAATTGAAGACAGGAAAGCTTTGTTTAATATTTTGCGAGCCAATGCTTATCTTATGCCGTCGAGATTATTCACCAACAGATTTTATCATCAGATTAGATTCTTGTTTAATGTGTTAATTGATAGAAATTAAATTATCAAGTGCACGCATTATATATTTATTAAAAACATGTTTTTCAATGTTATAGTTTACAACTGGCGTCATTTGGTAAAAATAACACCCAATTTCAAACTTCAAATGAAATAAAGTCATCGATGAAAAGAATATAACTATAAATAAAGATATAAATTTATTTAAGGCATAGTTTCATTTTTTCCTAACTATTCATTCTATGCTGTTAGGATGTTTGCCTCCTCAATATTTCATGTACTCATTCAAACTAACATCTAACCGAGAATTTACAAACTTGTTGTAAATATAGGTACAATTTGTATATTAAATTGTATTAATGCTTCATCGATTTAAAATGCTTTATACAATTTCCAGTATGATTAACCACATTTTTTAAAAGTAACTCATTATCTATTATTTTATATTAATTACTTTTTTTTTTTTTCTTTTTTTTTATAAATTCACGATAGTCAGCAATTTTTTTAATTTTCGACCGCGCCAGTGTTTGCATTTAAACCAGTATAAATAAGTAATTTTATAAATTTTTAATTAAAGTTTAATCTACTTACTTGCAGTTGACACTGTTTTTCCAGTTCTATTGTCATATATTCGTGTCAAACATTTTTATATAATTGTTTATTCTTTTACTTTTATACGATCGAGTATTACATTTCTTACCAAGGGACATCTTTTTAATAAATGTAAATTTAAATTTTCAAGTGCGCGATCTTATAAATCAACGAGAAATATTTTTTAGTCCAATATAAGTTTCAGTAATATTGTTATTATTCAATATAAAATAATTTTAATTTAATTTTTTTTCACTCGTTATTACTATTGTTAATTATTGTTAATTTTATTAAGCTCAATTATATTAATGCTTAAATTATGCTAATGTTATATAATCCATCTTTGCTTTACTTCATATTTATTTTCACAATGTAATAATACTTTTAATAGTTGATAAAATATCAGATTATATGTTAATTACTTGCAAAAGAATAATTATTTTTTGTTTAAAAGAAATTTTTCAAGCCTTATAAGTTCGTGAACTATTGTTGAAATAATTTTAACGCGTCATTTATCGGATACCAAACTTAATATCACTTTGACAATGCTTGAAGAAAAGCATTTATAAAATCCTTTTATACAATTGACATTTCACAATTAAATAGATGAAAGTGCATGGAAATCAAGCTGTAAATTATTTGGAACGATAATATAAAATATTCTTACATTATTGGATAAGTATTTTACGAAAATTGCTATTTCGGCAGCACACTATCGTTTTAAAGGTTTCACACCATTTTCGCTGGATATTATCAAATTATATAATATTGGTTGGATGGTATTTTGAATCTAATATCAGTAGACTTTTTTTTTTTATTAAAGAGTAGAGAAATAACGAAGAGAATAGAAAAATGCTTGCTTGGACATGAAATACATGTTACTTTATTATCATTTATTACTATTATATGTATGTACAATGTCTCGTCGAGCTCGTACAATCGAATAATTAATTTCTGCACACAATCGCGCTGTTTTCCGATGATTTCGAGGATCGATTCGCAGCTGAGCACTCATTCGTTGTTATCCAGGATTTTAGTTTCGCTTTAGCACACCTGCAACATTCAGTTTCTATCGACATTTTTTGATATTTTGATACTTATCATCGCTATTCGCAGGCATTTCAGTTTTCGGTGGAGCTCAATTAGGTCTTCCAAATGAGTTGAAGTGCACATCTTTGGACAGCAATACCTAGGCTCGCATTTCGCCAAATTATGTCGAGTTTCTGGTAAGAAAATGAGTGTCTTCTCTCTTTACAATTGCGGCTTATTTAATTAAATTAGCTTATTTAATTAGATGATTTGTATCGCGTCTTTGTTTACTAGGCCACACAACCAATGCGTATAAGAGCATTAAATATTTTCTTAAATGGATTTATAAACTTATTTGATCTATCGAGTTTATAAAGTAAATTTTACAATAAAATATTACCTCGCTAATTGATATGAACAAGAAATCAATTACAAGGGTATATAAATTTACTGATTCACATCAATTAGATAAATTAAATATAGATTAATCCCTGAATACGGCTATTAAAGAAATTTTATTGATTATACTTACGACGGTTTTATATTTATGTAAAATACTATTTATAATTTATATGTTCGAAAAGAACGTGAAAGTGTAGAGAAGAGAAGCCAATGAATTTATTTTTCAAGACATTCAAGAAGTATCGTTCAAAATGAATAAATAAATACATGTATGCGTATGTATATATATTTTTTTTTCTTTTGTTAATATCATTACAAAAAACATTGGGGGTAATAAATGCGCGATGAATGGAAAATAATTCTGGCATTTAAAAGTCTGCTTTTAACGAATTCTCATTTCATATTAATAATTTACAAATATATAAAGAAATTACGCTGATCGATGTAATAAATAACCCACAATCATAACGAATACAATACATTGCAGTATAATAATCATCGATGACTTGAAATTATTATTAGCCAACAGACAATAAGAATTATTAATAAATAAGTAAATAGTAGCAAAATTTAAAATTTTCTTCCCCGTTTCACATTCATTATCCGCCTAAATAAACAATATACAATTAGCATTGCCATAAATATATTATACTATTGTAGATACTCAATAATGCTTTATTGGTGTACATTGTTGATCAAAATTATTTAATTGATTATATCATCTAAGCATTGTAGAAAAGTAAAAGTATATGACGGAATTACATTATCAGTCAACAATCACCGTTCACTACTTTCCGTGTAATACGGATGCGAAAGTACTTTAAAACAAAGTTGAAAAACTCTGAGCAATCGTGGTTAAAAGTTTGAAGAGTGACCACTCGATCCATCTCTAAGTGTGACAAAGGGGCCAAAAAAAAATTTAAGTCAATTCGTCTTTGTTTACCGTAGAGAAAAGGAGACAGGATACGATCCCCTGGCAATATTAGTGTAAAGTGGTTGGCTTTTCACTTTCTGTTTGTCTCATCAAATACTTTGAAGTGCGTGAAGTTTGTCGATAAGTAGAAAGCGTTTTTCGCTCAGTTTCACTCATAGAGCTTATAACATTTTGCCGGTGTCAAGTCGAGAATTCTTGCAAACTCTTACAAATTGAGTTTGCAAATTGAACTCTTACAAAGTGCTCCAACCGGTCAAATAATTTGATACTGTCGATAGTACTAAGTTACGGTGCTTTGAATATTTTATCACCAAGTTTTGACATGCACATTACCAAGTATGCTCAGTACTGCATATCAACTGCATAAAAGAAGTATTATTTGACAAAAGACATAGAAATTGGTAAATATATATATATATATTTTGCGAATGAAAAACTCATTTTTTTAATACGAAAATTATTTTATTATCTTTACTGTTAAATTATCACAGTACAATACAATATTTCATCTTTTTTTCCACGTTCTCAGATTTTAAACGATGAAATAATTTTTCGAATTATTTTACTATATACATGCACAACAAAATATTCATATGTTACGAAAGTTTAGTAAATCATAATTTTTCATAATTTGACGAATTCAGTATGTCGGGATTTATTTTAATTATCAATGAATCGAGCGCTTTTATATGACAGAATTAGGGAGCGTGCAAGTGAGTGGACAAAATTGTTACAAAATAATTAAAAACTTTTAATTACCAGACTTGGGACAATTGGCAAAAATTATAATTATTGTAATTGAGCTAAAAAATACTTTTTTTTAGAATATCGGAGCTTGTAAGTAAAATAATGATAATGTTGACAAATAGCAAGAGAATCCATTTGAGGCAAAAAATGATAAAAATGATCGGTGTTGAAAATATTACAAGTACCAAGTATGAGAAAAATATGAAATCTTTTGGAGAATGAAAGATGGTGGTAATTGGAATTGGAAACTATGGGATAATAAAACTAATTTATAAACTATTTGCATTTAAGTATGAAAAATAAATTGATATGGGTACGATATACAAAATACACAAGATCAAAATGCAAAATGACAAAAGAACAACAATAACTTGATCGTGTTTTTCTCAATAATTTTATTTGTTTTAAACAGTTCAGATACATCGCAGTACATAACATATACTGTCTTATTTTTCTCTGTTCATTGCTATTACAGTAAGTTATCATTTATATAATAATATTAAATCGTTTTCCCGCTCATCATTATTGTATATGTATAACGATGTAGTTATAACATGCCAGCATTCATTAAAATTTGGTATAGCATTTGTAAAAGGTTTTTCTTTTCTCTTTTTTTTAAAGATGGTAATGAAAATTCATTTTAAATAGATTAAATTTTATGCGTAAACATATTAATTATGCCGAGTAATTTTTTTTTTTTAATCCAACTGCAAGCTTGTATGTTCATATTATTATTATTTTACTTTTTACATTTGCTTAAAATAAATTTCAATTACCATTTTAAAAATCAACAATACGTTTATTCACTGTTATATGCACATATATATGTATATAAGTGTACTTTGGTTTATATACATATACGTATATACATGCATCTATGTGTAATATTTAATATGCGTAACAAGACTTTGATATTTCGTGTTTTAAAATTTTGTTATCTTTTGGTCTTCTATGTTTGCAATTATGTGAGTTTACAGTTAATATATAAATAAGTAGTGCGACTTTTTACTCGTGTTTTTTGCTGTAATTATTTGCGTATGCTTTATTTCATAGGTTTTATGTTATTTTTTTTTTTTTTTTTTTTTTTTTTTTTTTTTTTTTTAATTTTTTTTTTTTCATTACAACAATTATTTACACAAGTTCATTAAAACTACGACTAGAGAATTATTGACGCATTAGGAAAATTAATTTATTAGTCTATAATGTAGCTATAAGCACCCTTTGAACTAATAAAAATCAACGATGCAATCAACACTTTGTTTAACTCTAAACTGCAATAAATTCTTACCATATTTTTCCAGTCTCATCATAATCTAATCTTATACACTCTTCCGTAAAATATTGTAATAGGAACCACAACATTCACAATTAAATTTACACCAATGAATATTAAATTATATAAACTAATTAATAATAAAACATTTCACGCAAATTTTCATATTGCTACTCTTACTTTATCAAGGTTTATAAACAAATTTATATAATTTAAAATTAAAACACATTAAATTATATTTCATTTATTTACATTACAAGAAAGAGAAAATTTTTTTTAGAATCGAATATTTTGCTTCATAATATCGTATGGATGAATGTGTAGAAACGCGTTAATCACGCGATTCGCAAAAATTTCAATAATTTACAGAGCAAGCTTACTCTTAGTTTACATAATACACGAGTTTGATGCATTAATATTGATGAAAAAAAATAATTACAATTGAAAAACGTAAGCAATATTAAGGTACATATAACTTTATTATCATTACAATGTAACGCTTTTTAATTTTTAGATATATAATTATGTTTCTCGTCCGAAAGAATTTTCGACTTTGCAAATTGACTAATTAGGAATCATCATACACAAGATCAACATTACTCTTTTGAACAACCTGTCGAAATTTGTAATCTGAGAGAGAGAGATAGTATTAAAATAAAATTAAATGCTTTTATTATAAGCATTCGGATCCCGTGATAATGTTAATATTGACTTTGCATAAGTGTTGCAATCGCTAAAGTACTATCGATTATTTTATAAGGACACATTCAAATTGATCGACGTTCATGTCCGCTTGACAATCATTTGTTATAATATAATTTTTTTTAATTATACACACAAGCATATATATAATTAACACTTATTTAGATTGACTTCCTTGTTTGCTTGCCTATTTCAGCTTGTTCTCGCCTTCTTTTGATATCGTAACTTCTTTGTTTCTCCTTGCGCGATGCACGAATAAAAATGGAAGAAGACAGTGGAAGAGAATTTAAGTTATTTCTTATGTGTATGCACGTAATGTTTACGCTAAATGTAAGTACTCTATTTGTAATAATATATATATAATATATAACAATGAAAAATTATTTATATATCTTTATCTTTTTTTTTTTTTTCATATTCGTAGACATAAGGACTATTTTCGTTGATGCTTACTTTTTATTTGTTTTCGTAAATTAAATTCCTCTTGAATTTATATTATATAATGCTGAGAAATCTATTAACAACTTAAAAAATGGTAGACATTACAAATATATATATATATATGTATGTATGTATATATT